>CANXYC010016638.1:0-29255 GCA_948193065.1 Aleurites moluccanus | reverse complement strand
AAAGTAATAAAGCTAAATGAGCAAGTAAAGTTGTTAACAGTGGATGTTCTTATAAATTCAATTGTAACAGATTGTAAAGGAATTCAGATAATCAATAATACAAATCTCAATTTTTCTCTTCTCTATTCTCTATTTCTCGATCTCTTTCTCTTCTTCCTTTTATGCTTCTTCTTCTTCTTCTTCTTCTTCTTGTCTTCATACTCTATTTTTCCTTTTTAATTCTTCTTCTTCTTCCTTGATTCTTTCTTCATTCATAACACATGTGTTTCAGCATGTCAATTACAGATTATGCTCCACATGCAGCTTGTTTCAGTATGTCAATTACAGATTATGCTCCACATGCAGCTTGTTTTAGGCCAGAAAACTATGGATGAGCTTATTCAAGCAGTACCTAGTATGGAAAAGGCTTTTTATAAAAAAACAACAGAATGGAAATGGAAAGGCAAAGTAGTGGTCTTCGACAATATATATATCGTGGGTCTCAGAGTAAAATGAGGGAGAGGTTATTTTGGACATCGATACATATTATGGACCAGAAACCTGATAGAAGGCTAGTCATATACCACATAAAGAAGGATTCCTGGCACGGTTGGTTGCGCCAAAGGAATGTGTTGGGTCAATTCATGCCTTCATTTGAAGTTTAATTAACCATATGGATGAAAACATTTATATTGGTAGACAAATAAAAGACAAGATAAAAGAAACTGATTGATACCCAACTAATCAACATGCTAATACATCAACTCCAAGATTCATCCACTCATCCGTATCATCGCAACTATAACAAACATGGCTAATATTTTGAAGCCCAACAGCACAATGTATTACATTTGGCCCTGTATCATGACTATAGGATATAAATGGCAGTATTAACACGACAATCTAACCTATTAGTACTAATATGACAAGGAGTACTGCACAGCTGCATCAATGCATGGATGGAAAAAGTATTGGTAGAAATTGGAACTTCAGTAAGCTGAATGCTAGAGATATTTAGCCAATATATTAATGGAGGATGTGAAACACACAAACCATTAAAAACGAAGTTAGAAAGGCAGTTAAGCAGGCCTAGGTTCAAGACTTATAATAAGTAGCATTATAAGTACAGGTATTTTGCTAACTTCTTTAATCAAGTGGAGCAGAGAATTTAAAATAGAGTTAATGATCTTAACAATCATAATTATTGACTTGTACGCCCTTTTTTTTTTTTTACAATTACACCACTCGCTAAATTTTATTAAGATTGTCATGAATTTTGTTAATTGTTGCAATTATGGCCACCTGCTTCTTGCTCTCTTTAGATTTTGCACCTACTTGGCATGCTGACACTTTTTTATTGTTATTATTTACTTGAGCTCCATTTTGTTTTAACAAAAATAATTTATTTGTAGAGATTCTGCAAAAGCATTTTCTTGCAAAAATGAATCATTTTGTCTTTTAAGTTATAGCATCGACCACTAGCTAAAGAGTGTACAATGTGAGGACATTAATTTTCTTTCACTATAAAAAGACCATAAAAAGATTTCAACCTCTGAGAACTCCATATTTGTTATAACATTGAATACTGACTAAAGAGTGTATGACAAAGGAAATTAATTTTCTTTCAATACAAAGACCATGAGAAGATTTCTACCTATGAGAACCAAAAATTGTTCTACCTGTCTTAATTTTACTTGGGAAAAACCCATTTTGGAGCCCCTAAACTTATCAAGTTTTATTTATTGAACCTTACAGTTTTATATTTTCACCTTGAGCACCCCAAGATCCCAACTATTTATTTCCTTTTTAACATTGGAGACTTTTAATGTCAAAATAACAATGATGAGAAATTCATCAGCAGTAGTTTACAAATTACTTACTTTTCCAAAAGTCGGACATGGTTAATCGATAATACTTGAAAAGTTTTGAGGCATAAAAATAAGTTTTTCCATTTATGTAACTTCAATAATTTCTCTGGTGAAAAATTAGAATTATTTCTTAATATTTTTAAACTGCTGTTTACAATTTTCTCACCAGTTTTACTTTTCCTATAGCGAAAGATCTCAGTCTGTAAAAAAATAAAAGTTTTGATGACTCAATGAGAAGGAATTCAAATATAAAAGTTAGAACATGATAAGTTTAAAGACATCATAATGGTTTTTTCATTTTATTTAATAGAAGGAAGAATTACCGAAAAAAAAAAAGAAGGAAAAAAAGAAAACTAAAGAAAATGGGGGCAAAGTGTGTGTGGCCACCAGTTGTTGGTGATGACCAATGTTGATTAAACTAGCAGAAATAACATATGCCTATGTGGTTCTCTTGTTAAATATTTAAACAAATAAGAAGTAACAACCAGTATGCAATTCAGTGACAAAATAAAATAAAATAGAACAGAATCAGAGAAAAAAGTCCGTGGCTACAATTGCTACAATTAAAAAGTTTACGGCCACCACCGAATACCAATAAAATTTAAAGACCAATAAAAATTTAAAGAGGAGGCTACAATTGAAAAAATTATCATTTAGAATTTGGTTACGGTCATCAGCACTTCTAGCTGGTCCACCTAAGATACAAACTTGAATTATATACATAGGATTTTGGGTATCAAAAGTTAACTAGTCTAATGAGACGATGAAAACTGGAAAGTGGCCCTAGGGCAAAGCAAAGGTAGTTACTCCCAGAAAATGAAAAACAGAAAAACAATTCAAAAAAATCAATTGAAAGTTGAAACTCACAAGATTTCAAACAATCTGATAATGCTCATCTCGACCTCACAGACATAGAAGCAAAAGCCAAACAACTTTGTGAAGCATTTTGCCATCAGATAGATCACTAAGGCTAGAATGGGCATAGAAATTCCCTCACTAAATGCATTTGTGACCATTCATAAGCAATTGTTGGCCTCAAGTTTGGCGCTTCAGGTAGTGTTAAAGTTTGGATGGTTCTGTGGTTTTGCAGGTGTGGTTATGGAAGTGTTTGCACTTGCCATGGTAAGATTCAAGAGAAGAAAGAGGGGGGGAAAAAAGGGATGCAACCTATGAGAATTTAATTCACTATCTTGTACTTCGCCTTGGACTTCAGTAATTGTCTAAACTGCACTACAAAATCAACCACATTTCCATAGTTAAATTTTTTTTTTCCCCTCTTCTTTGCTTTGACAAGTAAATGACTAACAATAACACCAATCCAACCCAGATTTATGTTTCCCATCTTCTTTAGTTCCTATTCTGCTATTCCATACCACCATCAAAAGCTGTGTGACCCCACCCACAAAACTCATATAGGCTTTTAGATTTTAATTTACTAAGTTTGATTTTAATTTACTAAGTTTAACAAAAGCCTTCTGTGAGATTAGATAGAAAGAGACAAAGAGAGAAGGGAAAAATAAAGGTAAGGGGAGGGAGAGAGAGAGAGAAATACTATGTATGGCATAGAGAATTTCCTAATAGGCCTTTTTTTATGAGTCACACTAAAAATCCCAGGAAGCTTGCCACATCATCATTCTAGCAACTAGAAAGCCGAAAAATTTTAAATTACAATTTATTGAAAAAAAAAATTAAAGGTTAGTGATTTAATTGCATCAAATTAATCTTTGGTGATCAAATTAGAAATAAGTGGTAAGTTTAGTAGTTTTTAGTGTCAACTGCCCAGAGTCATTGTATTGCAGTTATTTTCATTTTTCACTTGCTTGTACATAAACAAGAAGATAAGGAAAAGAAGGTAAGCAGATTCAAGGGTGGGGAGATAAACTCAGAGATTGAAGAGTTCTCCCTATAACAAGCTCTTACTTCCTATTCTGTAAACATCGATAGGAAGAAAATCTACTCAGCATCAAATCCTAATTGATCCTGTCCATGAACCCTAACTTGAAAATCATAAAACTCGAAACTATACTAGAGACTGTAACAACTTGGTATCAAAGCACGGAGTAGATGGCTTACATGGGTTACAACAACAGTCCATGACTTGCATGGGTTATGGCAATGTACAAGGAGTACAAGGCACAGGATAAGGCAGAGCATGAGTTGTCCAACTGGACAGAAGCATTGACTAGTGAGTCAGTTGTCACTCAAACGGAAAGGAATAGCTGCGAGGACAGAAGTGTTGTTAGGGGTAGGAGAGGCAGATGAGTGGAAACTCTGAATCAAGGAAACTTGGTGCCATAGTATGCCAAATTGAATTTCCCTTCTATGATGGGTTAGTGGATCCATTGGCTCAGTCAGCATGAACATTTTTCTGATATCAAGAACTTAGCAGGAGGACAAGATGGAGTTGGCTTCCTACCACATGGAGGGTGAGGCTCGAGTGTGGTTTATGAAAACTGCAAGGGATATCCAAGATTAACACAGACAGACTTCAAACCACTTTGCAATCTCAATTTCAGGCCAATGGTAAGGGGCAATAAGTTGGGTGAATTGACCAAACTTCATCACGCAATCTATGATAGAGTATCAACCTCGCTTTAAGGAATTAGTAGCAAGAGCCAACTTTTTACTCAAGAGTGAGAGGTGGTAATCTTTATCAGCCACCTACTAGACTACACTGCAATAGAGGTGGAATTACAGGGCCGATTATACCACTGCCAAGCGTGTTGCAATATCATGTGAAAGGGAGAGAAAGTTCCTAAATTGAAAACAATTTCAAAGCAATACAGTGGACAACTTGTCATAAGTCTAGTTTGTTAAGAACTAAGAAGTTAAATAAAGCAGAGATTAAGGAGCAGTGAGTGAAAGGGATTTGCTTTAACTGTGATGAGGTATATATGTTTGGCCATCAATGTAAGAAATTATTTTGGTTATAAGTGTTAGATGAACATAATTTCAAAGTGGAGAGGGGTCAACCTGCCACATGTCGTGAGCTATCTTTTGCACCTGAGGACAAGCATGCTTTTGGGGATAGGACTGATGTTCAAACCTTACATGACAATCCAACTTAGATCTAAGTCAAAACAACAGTAATCAAATCAGTTGCAGGAACATTGACTTTGTTATTTAGTTTTATTTTTGTATTTTTTAACTGATTTTATAATTGTTCAGTACTAGGATTCCCATAATCATGGAATTAGTTTCCTTCATTACTGGTTGGCAATTTCCGTTGGTTATGGTTGGCAATTATTGTTTTGCATTTATTTTCATCTTTTTTTTTTCACTTACTTGTATATAAACGAGAAGTTAAGGAAAAGAAGGTAAGCAGTATTTTATCCAAGGGTTGAGTCCTAACTCAAAGATTAATGAGTTCTCTCTATAAGGAGCTCTTATGTCTTAGTTTGTCAACATAGATAAGAAGGGCAGAAAATCTATTAAGCATCAAATCCTAACTGATCCTATCCTTGAACCCCCGCTTGAAAGTCCTGCAACTCGATCCTATACTAGGGACTGTAACAAGAAATTTCATAATGTATACATAATGAATCATACTATTAAATTCATTCTAGATTATTAACATATGAATTATAAATAATCCCAAATTAATTAAATGAAAATTGATTTAGATATTTTACTTGCAATGATGAAGTACGAATTTTAAGTTTATATGAAGGATAGGGATGGGTAGAAACTAAATGTGGAAGACCGAGGCTTGTGACTAAGGGATTTGAGATGCAAAATTTAAATAAAACAAAGAGTTAGTAGCAAATAATAGGAAAATATTTTAAACTTCACACCTAAACTTACTTGGACATCACATCCAAGATCCCATGGCATCACACCTATAATTGAATTGCATCACAAAACTCGAAATATAATAATTGCTGGGTTTTTTTTACTCAATAATAAAGTTTAATTAAAAGCATTACCATAATAAATATTTATAGACTCAACAACTCAGTTCTTTAAGTAAAAGACTTCAAAACTAGTTTGGACTCCTAAAATAAACTAAAAAGGAATAAATTCTTCCTAAACCAACAAAGACTCCAAATAAGACTTAAAATTAAAAATAACAGACACCTAAACAAATCTGAATAGATTTTCCAGCAAAGCTAGAAATTACAGAATTGCCCCTGATCTATAATAGCACCAACAGTTTATTTATTTAGCTAGACATAAGAATTTAACTAAAAAAAGACTAGTAAATATTCTATAATTTCCCCAATAATGCCCATATTAAATGGGGATCATAATTACCTTTAAATTTAAATTTCTTTGTGTTCCTATTCTCCATCATGATGCCAACAATTTTTATATTGCCAGAGAATGGTTCAGCAAAAATTACCTTTATATATGTCAATAAAGAAACCATTTAACACTGTTTACAACTAGAATATTGGAGATCCCTCCAATATTTTATAAAATATGAATTTATATGTTATGAATTATAAAGAAATACTCGCTAGTTTATTGAAATGACACAGCCAGAAACAAGATAAGTTAAATATTGGAAATTTTTAATTTATTGTAATAAATTATGATTATACATTAAAATGTCAACTATAAATATTATGTCATTAATTAAATAATACTTTAATGTCTAAATATCTTTTTCAAAATTAGATGAAAAGCTAGAGGACAAATTAAAGGTAGGTTTTTACTATACATCAGTATTATGGACCCATTACTGGTTACAAATAGATTTTATTTCATCTTTAAATTGTAGGGAGCTATAAATGCTTGATTTTAGAGGTTACCTACATATCATTTTTTTCAAAATTATATGCATATATAAGAGTAAATTTTTAAAGGTCTTTTATAAAAAGAAAAAGATGCTTCCCATACCAGAAACAGCATGATTATATCATTTAACATGATTATACAGTTTAAAAGAATTTTAAAGACCTCCAGAAAGATAACAATCATGTAGAGCTAGAGATTTAAAGGGCTAAAGGAATACATAATATGATATAATTATTTTACAAAGGATGCAAGTCTATAGCATCAAATATACATTCCAATTCAGATAAGCTCCACTGCTCAAGTGGTCAAGGAGGTCATTGTTGGCCAATGGACCAGAGAATCATTGAATTCCACAAATGGTAAGGTTACCTTTTCATACTCTCTATACCTTATAAGAATCCAACAGCACCTTAAAACAAAGAATAGAAGTTTACTTATGTGGAATTTAATAGACTAGAAAGGGGAGATGAAGGACAATTCTTGGCAGTAAAAACAGAAGAAGCTAAGAATAGCAATCCAATATTCAAACAAAATCTAGAGTAGAGAATTCAAGATTGTAAAGTCACAAAATTCACTAAATTTTAAATGTAAATTAGGGAATATTCATTTCCAAACAGTCAAGGTCACTTAAAATACAGCAAATTAATAGTTCCTAAGATACAAAAATCAACTATTAGAGACTAATTCAACATTCCAAATGCAAACGGTTTGCAACTCAGCAATTAACAATGAAATGAAGATTAGCAAAGCCCTAAAATGCTCACCGTTGATTGAATAGGAGGCGGATCGAGAACAATGGAGCGCACAGACATCTTAGCAATCTCAGAAATGGCAGCATCTCTAATCCCAGGGACATCGCTAGTCAACTCCTCGTAGGCAGCCTCAAAAGCCTCTTGCCAAAATCTAGGTAATCTGATCCGACGGCTATTAGTGTACACATCCCACATGTGCTTCACTACCTTTTCCCTTTCCTCCATTTCCTACAATTTCGACCCAATATCAGCCAAGATCCATCCACCTATATACATAAATATAAATATAAACAATAAGAGAAACTAACAAGGACATCGAGATCGTCGCGGATAGGAACGTCAAGGTCGTCGGAGAGACTGTTAAGATTGCCGGCGGACCAACGGAGAGTGACGGTTCCGGTGAACATCGACCAAAATGCCAAAAGCAAAATGGCACCTAAAGCCCAGAACTTGTAACGGCCTTTCCCAAATATATTAGAATCCAGGTTTTCCTTCTTCGCATTTGTTGCCGTTGTTACCGCCGCCGTAGCAACCGATGTCGATGTTGGGAGAGAATCATCATCCTTCATTTCGATTTTAGGGTTTTTTTTATTTTTAAAAATTTGTTTATCGATTTTCAAAAAAAAAAAAATTGTTTAGCGGGTTTATATTGTGTTTCAACTGTTTAGAAACGGATCATAAAAAGGGCGTCAGATTTGGGAAAGAACAGAGTTTGATATGGTGGAAAACGATTTGCATATTGGAGTTACTGTCTTAGAAAAAGAGGGGTCAATTATATATATTGTGTGGGCCATCACGGCTTTTTGGTATAATTATTACGAGATATTTATATTTTAATTATTTATATTAAAAAATAATTATATTTTATAAATTATATTAAAAAATTTATATAATTAAATTTTGTTAAATTACAAAAAAAATTTATTTATTTATATTTTATTTTTTATTAATTAATAACTTAAAAATTAAATTTTAACTAAAATATTTTATTTATTATCCAAAATACACTTTACTAAAATATTTTATTTATTATCCAAAATACACTTTCTTTTTTATCTTCTATCTCATTTGCTACAACTCTTTTTCCCTTTCTTCTTCTTCTTATCTAACTCATTTGTGGTGTCTTTTGCGGCAACAGTTTGGATTCAAATTTAAAATAGATCAGTAAGAAATAACCAAACCCAAAAAATAAGTTGTCACTTAATTAAAGGTATAATCGAGACCATAAATGCAATATATTTCCTTTCTCTAGAAAATAAGTGACAATATTATCTTTGACTAAGTATCAGGCTGCCTAATCCAAAAATTCATGTAAGGAAATCAAGTACGGATTGAGAAAGATGTTAAAAACTCTAGCCCACCTAGCCATTGACCAACCTACTTATTTAGCTAAAAGTTATAAGTAAACTAATTTAGGCAAATCATTGAAGGAAATAAATCCATAAGTCAAAAAGGATAAGTTTTATCATGGCACATACTCAACCATACCACAAACCAAACCAAACATAATTTCTAAGAAAGATTGGAGGAGTCACAAGTAGTCTTATTTAAAACTCAACCTCTTTAGACAGAATTATACGAGGTTTAGTAAATTATACAGTCTCATAAGATCATGCCTAAATATTACATAAAATGATTATGTTCATTGCATCATATCAATTCACACAATAGAATGAGAAATGAACCATCTAACCCTAACAAAAGATTCACATAATCATATCGCACTATAAATATTCATTTATTCATTCAACATCTTAAAATAAAGTAGAAAGAAAAAAAATTGAATTACTCAATTTAATACATTAAACAAAATATTTACACCTTGAATTTTGCCTTTTTGGGTCTTAATGCGTTTTAGACCCATTTATCTTTTATGTTTAGGTTTTATGTTACTCGTGTTATTTACTTTCATCCCTGCATGATTAGTTCATACAACCCAAATATATGTACAATATACTTTGCAAAATAGCATACTTCCTTTTCATCACATCAAAACTCATGTTTACCATATGTATGATGCAAAACATGTAACCATGCCATTTTAACCATTTAGGTTATATATAAGTGATCAAAATGTGTCAAAATAATAATGCATACACCAAATTATTTACAAGTTAAACTACTTTTATAACCACCTAAAACTTCATCCAATTAAGTTTCATAATACTTCATTTAAGTATGAAAATACTTCATTTAACTATAGGAATAACATATGTGAAAATTAGAACAAACTGCGAAAACCGACCTGATAAGTAGGTAAGCACATCGACATTTCTATTAACGAACGGGTTTAAAAATGTGAATAATTAATATCACCATTAGACTTATAAGTTTGAGAAATATAATGAATATTATTTCAGAATTGAAATGGGATAAAAAGGCAAATAGTTAAAAGTTTCGGGTTAAAGATGCGAATATGAGAAGTGCCGGGAGAAAATCGAATTACCTAAAAGTTAATTAATATAAATTCTTTCTAATTCTTCACAAATTCAGAAATTTCCTCCCTTCCTCCATTGTTGAACATACTGAACCTCACTTCTCCAAATCTCCTCCATTTTTCTTCAAATTTCAAAGCAAAATTGATAAAAAAAACCTAGCAAAACATTGAATTAACTTAACCTACACTAAAGATTCCTAAAGAAATCAAGCAAAATTTGAAGAGGAAGTGACCTAGAGTTTCTGCCATCTTGATAAAGAAGAGATAAATTGATTAATTCCTTGTTCTTTCCATCTATTTTAGCTATATAGTAGTAATTGTGAAAAATTTCAGTGTTAAACACGTGTTAAGGAAGAAACTAAAATTTCAGTGTTAAACACGTGTTAAGGAAGAAACTTACACTTGAGTTTTGAAGACCTTAAAAAAATAATTTTGATAAAGTATAAAACATAAAAAATGTTTCAATATATGTCTCTAAATAGCTGTAAAATAGTTTTTCAATTGAATATGTACCTTGTAAGATGTAGTCAAGAAAATAGAACCTGCCCGGATTGACTGTTACACAGGAACATGGTAAGATTTAGATAATTACCAAACATTATACAGAGAAGATATTAAGCTGAATTTTGAGTATGTTGTATCCTCATATTTATAGTTTAATAGGAAAAAAGAATTGAAGTAATTGGATTCTTTTAACTACAAATATATATAATTTAGTCAAGACTGCCAGAGAGTAATTATGTGTAAAACGGAATATTTTAGCTACTGTAACTAATTTAGTTCATAGGGTAAATGATATTTGTTTTAGATAAAATTTAATATGGAGCTTAGTGCATATGTTATCTAGATCTCATAAAAAATTTCAGATCAATATAACATTATTTGTTATAACAAATAATTAGTTTATTGCATATTGCTCAGGCTGTCCAGCAAAATGAGTGAACTTAATTTGACAACTTGGAGTTTTAAAGAGTTTTTTACTGAACCGACAGTTTAGGTGAGTCATTTATATATTTTTATGTATGAATAAACCATGATATTAAATATACAAATTGATTTGAACCTGGAACCTGAAATGGCCGAACCATGTATATTGGTTTCCCCTTTGAAATTGTTCTTGAATTCAAGCCCTAAATTGCATTATTCCTTTGTTATTTGATTTGATCTGAAATGTCCCATGAATTGATAGCTTTGTGAAACATTGATTTTATTTAACTTACCTTATAACCCTTCTAAATTGATAATTGAAAGTTGCACACCAAGTATTTAATAAAAGTCCTTTTGTATTTTTCACGAGCTTATCAACTGAATGTCATTGTTGCCAGTGCAGGTGACTAGCTTTCTCACTAGCGCAATTGACCCTTTTTGACAACTTTTATACCTAGTTCAAATTTGTGTTCCATGCAATTTGACTTGTCATTTGATTATCCTAAGACTTGTTCATTGAACTATAATGATATTGATTGAATGAAAGAAAACTAATGAGCTCATTGAGAATGCTATTGCACCTTATTGTTCCCATTGGCCTTTTGGCACTTGATATGAGTTCTTTCTACCTTTATATATGTTAATATAATAGAGCTACGTTACCGATAGGGTAGTAGATAAGTACCATCGGCATTGTGTACAATAAACATTGTAACCCTAGCTGAGAAGAGAAAAGTCCTAGTCATAAGGTATTGGCCTGCCTTATGTTTTCTATTGGCAGTAATGAGAAAGCATATGCATTCAAGACTCATTATCTGCTATATCTACATGTTTATATTATTCCATTGGCTTATTAATTTTATTTGATCCTTCCATTCAGATTGATTATTGTAATACCCTAGAATATTGCTATAAGTACACAGTAATATAACTAGTTATCATGCCAAGAACACCGACATAACTAAGGGATTTCGGGGAATTTTTTCAGTATTCAAATTAAGTTAATTTTTCTCAATTAAGGGGTCAATAAAATATTAAGAATAAATATAGCTAATTATATGAAGAAAGTATGGAAAAGTATTAAATATGTTGGAAAATCAACATAATGGCAAAACCATAAATGAGTGGAACTTCAGAGGCATTTTGGGAAACCCACTGTCCACTATTTAGAATGGCTCTGAAACCTATATAATAATAAGCTACAGATAAAAATAAGTTATTTCAGTTCCTACTTTGAAATCTAATTCCTGACAAAATTAACAGAATAAATTACAGAGGTAAGTGGGATCAAAGTCCAATTATTGGATAGTTTTAAGGATTAAAGTGTAATTTGCCGATTTTGCTTAATATATAAGCATGCCTTAGAAATTTTTAGCTAATTTTCTCTTCTTCCTTTAGCTTGGCCGAACCATGCTCTTCACATCTCCACAAATTTTTCAAGCAAAATCCTAAGAAAAACCTATAGAATACTTGAAAGCAACCTTTGATTCTTTCATTTCCATATAAAATTCCAATTGGAAAATCAAAGAATTTCAAGAATAATGTGAAGGTAGATTTCGGGTCACTCTCCCATATAAGGTAATCAATTGATTTCTTTGATTAAATTGATGATTTAGGTGTATTAGATGATGAATATAATGGATTTAGTGTTCAATTGCATCAATTAATGCATTTGGTGAGTTTTCCCCAAATTTCAAACCCTAATTCAAAGTTGTTTGATTTGAAACTTTGAATTGATGTTAGTTAATGTTTAATAAGCTTAGAATATATTAATTGGAGGCTAATGGATGGATATTTTGTGATCGGTTTGATGTAGAAAATAAAGAATTGGAAGATTGCCACTTTTGTCTCCTTTGAAGTTTAAGGTAGAAAATCAATTTTGCTAGCCTATTTGAAATGCTAGGTGAGTTTAATATGCATCATTTGTCATGTCTAATGCATTGATTTGATGATTGAAACCCTCTCCTAAAAACCCAATGTTGGCCAAATGCCTTGGCACTATTCATGCTTTGGATTTTTGCTTTATTTTCCTTTGTGTTTCCATGCCAAATTGATCAATTGAATGTTATTTATTGTTGTACATTCAATGCCTATTGTGTTGCCTTGTTTGTGAGCTTGATATTAATTATATGGACAATGTCAATGTTGCACCATAACCTTGCCAAATTGTCCATTCAATGTTGTACATCAAGTGTTTGATGAAATGCCTAGTTCATTTTTCATAGGCCTACCATTTGTTTTATCCATAGGCCTACCATTTGAATGTCATTGTCCCCAGTGACATTGGCTAGCCAATTATGCCAACCATTTGATCATTGATGACCATCCTATGTTTCAACTCAATGTTAATTGCTAAACCTATTGCTATTATTTACTTACCTCCTATTGCTTATTCATTGCTTAATTATAGTATCGTTTGATTATTTCACGAGCTATTGATCATTGATGATACAGTTGTCATATATTGATGTCCTTTGACTTATTTCCATGCCTATATTGATTATAATGTGATTTGACAGAACTTCCTCACTGATGGAGTAGCGGGTAAATACCGTCGGCAATGTGCACATAGTTTATATAATGCCCTAGTTGGAAAGGGATAACTATCCTAGTCATAAGACCTGATCAGTCTTATGTATATGATATGAGCTCAATATGAGTTATTACCTGTTTATGGCCCATTATCTATCTTATTTACATGATATGAGATTTGTTGCCTATCTGCTGGTTCTAATTCATTGTTTTTGTAAACTATTTTCTCATTATGTGATTGGTGTGCAGCCTTTCTATTATTGTTTATCTATCGAATGTTTATTATTATCCTAATCATTTTCTATTGGATGATGTATATTAGATTCACTGAGTATTTTATACTCATCCCATTAGCTATTTCCCCTTTTTTAGGTGCAGAGTAGGAGGCAAAATCATATCTGTTATTTCTCTGTGGATTCCTGTATATTATTCTGACAGTGTAATTATTTTTGGCACTAAATTTTTTGTATTATTCTTAACTGCTCCATGGATTTTGTATATGGTATAGTTAGACTGTATATATGAATATATAATATTATATGGAGTTTAAATGTTGATATAGCATGTGATGATAATTATTACAGATAATAATATAGCAAATTATAGAATAACATATTACAGAGTATCAGAATACATAATGAATGTTAAATGATTAATTGGTTGATTTTGAGATAGTAAATGATTATAGGATATGATAATGGGTTCTACGAATGCCGGTCGACTCTAGCATGTCACGTCCGGAACATGACGGTCCTAGGATGCAGGAGATGCCAGAGGCGACCAACACCCATAGAACCCAGTATCACATACTATAATCAAATACTATCAATTAATTAATCAATATCTTAATTAAGTTTCATTCTGGCATTCTGTAATCTGTCTGTAATTTATTATGTAATTGACTGTAATTATTATCATCTCATGTCATACTCATACTTAATCTCATATTATAACATACATACATAATCATAGTTTAACGATGTCATTTATACAATCCATAGAGCAACTAAAGTGTACATACAAAATACAGTGTTAAAAATAATTACACTGCTGTTACAGACATTGTAAAATTCCTCGAGAATCTGCCTTCTACTCTGCACCTGGAAAGGGGAAACAATGAAAGGGTGAGTATAAATTACTCAGTGAATCTAATATGCATCGACCAGAAGAAAAGACTGGAATATCAATAAACAGTAGGCAGATAATTAATGATTATTAATCTACTCAACAATCTCTGAATAAAGAATCGAAATATAATGAATGACAGTAGAATCAATAAACAGGTCAATAAAACTATATCACATGGATAAGACAAATAAAGGGCCATGAAACTCATATCACATATAACAACCATATATCAATATACATAAGACTGATCATGTCTTATGGCTAGGACTGTTAACCCTTCCCAGCTAGGGTATCATTATATAATGTGCACATTGCTGATGGTATGTACCTACTACCCCGTCGGAGAGGCAGCTCTGTCAAATCTTATTGGAATTAATAAGATCATGAAACAAGTCAATCAATATCAATAAATAATAATGATCTCATCAAATAACAGTAGCTCGTGAATTTAATCAAACAAGACTACAATTAAACAATGGATAAGCAATGGAAGTAGTAATAAACATTGATATTAAGAATAGTAATAAACATTGGAATGATTCAAAAATTAGACAAATCAAGTCAAGAAGTTGGCTCAATTGGTATGCCAATGTCGTTGGTGACAATGATATTCAAATGGTAGGCCTATGGCAAAATGAACTAGGCATTTTGTCAAACATATGGTGTGCAACAATGAATGGACAATTTGGTTAGGTTATGGTGCAACATTGATATTGTCCATATAATCAACAAACAACTCACAATGTATTCAACACAATAAACATCAATTTGCCAACAATAAACACAATCAAAAGAATCAAATTGGGTTATGAATTCAAAGGAAAAAAAAGAAGCAAAAATCAAAGGAATGAATAGTGATCGAGGGTTCGGCCAACAAGGTGGTTTCATCAACATTTCAATGCTTAGGACATGTTAAATGATGCATATTAAACTTACCTCACACTTCAAATCACCTAGCAAAATTGATTTGCCACTAATTTCTTCAAAGAAGGCAAAATGCACATTCATCCAATTCTTTGTTTTCTACACAAAATTAATGACCAAATAAGCTTCCATTAGCCTCCAATTAACAAATCTAAGCTTAATTAACATTAACTAACACTAATTCAAATAGCAAATCATACAACTTGAACTAGGGTTTGGAAAATTGGGGAAAATCACCAAATGCATCAATTGATGCAAATTAACACTAAACCCATCCTATTTAACATCTAATACATCTAAAACAACCTTTAAACCAAAGAAATCAATTTGTTACCTTAAGGTGATGTTCTATCCAAAATTCCTCTTTAACAATCCCTTGATTTCCTTTGTGATTTCTTAAAGAAAAATGATGGAGAAGTTGAAACAAGGTTGGATTCTTAGGTTTTCTTAAGCTTTTCTTTGGTTTTGCTTGGAAAATTTTGGAGGAAATGAAGAAGATAGATTCGGCCACTTAGAGAGAAAAGAAGAAGATGACCAAAAATTCTTCTAAGTGTTGCTTATATAGGTGGGTTAAATGACAAATTACATTTAAATCCTCAAACTATCCATAAATTGGACTTTGATCCCATTTTCTTCTGTAATTTATTCTGACAATTCTATTGAGAATTAGATTTAAGAGTGGGAACTGAAATAGCTTTTTTTTTATATGTACTTTATTATAAAAATAGTTTCAGAGCCATTTTGAAACTCAGACAATTATTTAAATTTTCATTGTTCCTAAATATTTTCAACTCTTTCTTTTCACCATAATTTCACATATAAATATATGATTCTTTACCCTTGGTCTGAATCAGAAATTCATCTGTCAACCGGACTGCTATTTTTTTGGACAGTGTAATTAACACCGATATTTTTTCGGGCAGTGTAATTAACACCGATATTTTCCAGGACAATATCATAAATGCATTCTAACTGTATTTCAAAAATTATCCTTAGTTATTTTGGTGTTCCCAGACCAATAATTTATTATGCTATTGTACTCTTATGGTAGTTTTCTAGGGTATTACATGGCATCTATTGCATCCTAGGATCATCATGTTCTGAAATCGGGACGTGACAATTATTTAACCTTGAACAGTTTAATAGTACTCGTCTTTTCTACTTGATTACCTATAAGTTAAGCATTTGGTGTGTAATTCCATTAAATTCATTGTTAACCTAATGAGCTACTTATTGACCCTTATTGGTTATTTGTTATCTACCAAGCTTAATTGTATGGTAATATATATTTGACTCATTGAGTATTTTTAACATTTCCAGTTCAGGAGTAGGGGATTCCCAAATATTCTTCTTTAGTCAGGACCAAACTATCTATTGCAATATAAATGTCAAAGCTTATGCTTTTCCCTTGTATTCATAGAAGCTCCATGGTACTTTATATAGATGGACTACTAATGTATACAATATTGTATAAGAATATATGTAAATGATATCTAGAATGTATGGTTTTTCAGAAATATGAGATTGTTTAATGATGACAACAAATGAATGATATGAGATGATAGGTATAGCAATATCTTGACAGGTGATGACAGATAGATTGAGGAATTGATTACAAACTGTGATACCAGGGAATCATGATAAGTCATAAGAAGGGATTCTACAGGTGTTGGAAGCCTTAAGCTATTTTCGCATCCTAGGACCATCATGTTCCAAGTTTGGGAAGTAACAGATATGGTATCAGAGCATAGATATACTAGTAGCATATGGATATGTGTCAATAAGGCATAGGTGAACCATAGAGCATATAATTTCCTATCTCATCATTTTGTAATACCCTAGAAAAGCCTACTATAATTGAATATTAATATTATTAGTTATTGGTTTGAAATCATTGAAATGACTAAAAATAATTTTTAAGACACAGTTAGAATGCATATGAGATACTGTCCCGAAAAACGTCGGTGTCAATAACACTGCCAAGAAAATAGCAGTCCGGTCGATAGATTAATTTCTGATTCTGACCCGGGGGAAATGAATCATATAAATATATGTATAATTATGGTGAAAAAAAAGAGGTGAAAAATGTTTAGGAACACTGAAAAGTAAGTAATGACAAAATCGTAAATAAATAGAACTTTTGGGTATAGTGGACAATTAACTGTCTGGGTTTCAGAATGGCTTTGAAATTATTTTTATAATAAAGTATAAATAAAAATAAGCTATTTGAATCACTCATTTTGAAATCTAAATCCCAACAAAATTATCAGAATAAATTACAGAAGAAGTTGGGGTCAAAGTATGATTTATGAAAAGTTTAAGGACTTAAATGTAATTTGCCATTTTTAACTTAGTATATAAGCAACACTTAGACATTTTTCATCATCATCTTCTTCTTCATCTTCCTTGGCCAAACCACCTAGCCATTCCTCCACCAAAAATTCATGCAAATTTCTTAAGAAAACCTAAAGAAAACTTAAATCAAACCATTGATTCATTGATTTCTAACTTTGGGTTGCTCAGAAAATCAAGAAATTTCAAGATTGGTTGACTTGTAGATTTCGGCCCAACCATCCATTAGAGGTAACAAGTTGTTTTGTTTAGTTTTATGTTTGATTTAGATGTTTTAGATGATGATTAGAATGAGTTTAGTGTTTAATTGCATCAATTGATGCATTTGTTAGAATTTCTCCAATTCCAAACCCTAGATTAAAGTTGTATGAAATGAACTTTTGATTTTATATTAGTTAATATTAATTGAGCTTAGAATATATTAATTAAAGGCTAATTGATGGATTATTTGTGGTTGGTTTGTTGTAGAAAATCAAAGTGAGGAAGATTGCATATTTTGCCTCTTATAAGGGTTTTGGTGGAAAATCAATTTTCCAAGATCATTTGAAGTGTGAGGTAAGTCTTATATACATCAAATTACATGCATAATGTGTTAGAATGTTGATTGGAAACCATTCTTGCTTGACCCATTTTGGCCGAACCATCAATACTATTCATTCCTTTGAATTTTTGCTTTGTTTCCTTCATGTTTCCTAAGCCAATTTGATCTTTTGAATGATGTTTATTGTTAGATATTTGATGCCTATCATATTGCCTTGATTATGAGTTGTTGTTGATTATTGAGGCAATGTTGGAGTTGCACCCAAACCTTGTCAATTTGTCCATTCTTTGTTGCACACCAAGTGTTTGACAAAATGCCTAGTTCATTTTAACATAGGCCTATCACTTTTTCATCCATAGGCCTACCATTTGGATGTCATCGTCGCTAGCAATATTGGCATGCCAATTGTGCTAACCTTTTGTTCATATATGACCAACCTATATTCCATCCCATTGTTAAATGCCAAACCCTTTACCATTGTATAACTACTTGTTATTGCCATTCCATTGATTATATTGTAACTTGAATTGAATGATATTGAGGTATTGATACTTGGTGATACCATTGTTGTTTAATGGTATCTATTGATTTGTTCTATACCTTTATTTGACTCCGATGTGATTTGACAGAGCTGCCGCTCTGACAGGGTAGTGGATATATACTATTGGCAATGTGTACATTGTATAATGATACTCTAGCTAGGAAGGGTTAACAGTCCTAGCCATAAAACCTGATTAGTCTTATGTTTACTGATACATGATGATACATGTTATATGCGTTTCGTGGCCCTATATTTGTCTTTTCCATGTGATATACTTTCCAATGACTTCATTATTACTTCTACAATCATCTAGCTGCTCTATGGGTTGTATGTGGTATATTTAGTTTATGAACATATATGTATGGCATATTATGGAGTATAATTAATGTTATAGCATGAGGTGATGATTGTTACAGCCAATTGCAATATAATTTACAGACATATTACAAAATGCCAGAAGAATGGTAATTAAGTAAATCACTAATAAATTAATAGTAATTGATGATTGTATGTGATACTGGGTTCTATGGGTACCAGTCTCCTCTGGCATCTCCTACATCCTAGGACCATCATGTTTTGAAAACGGGACGTGACAGAGGTGGTATCAGAGCATAGGCTATAGATGAATAGTAATTAGGTTACAGAGGAATAGTAACTAAGTACAGTATGGTAGAGTTAAGTAAACCATGGAGCATATGAATTCTTGTTTCATTTGTTGTTATATTCATCGAGTATGTATAAGTATTCTGCATTTCTGTAATATATTGAGTGCTTGTTTTATTTTTTGATAGTTTATAAAATGTCCGACGACAGAGATAGAGATACCAAAGAGGCAGAGGTAGCCTCTAACGAGTCTCTAATCAGGGAATTTTCAGTTTTAGAGGGACCATCTAGATCCCAATGGACTACAGAGGAGATAGAAAGGAGTGATGACCCTTGGAGAATGGAGATGATGCAGGGGATGATAGAGTTACGTCGGGAACTAGCAGAATTGAGGCGGGAACGATAAAATATGTCGCCACCTCCAGCGCTAGCAGCAGTGCCACCCTCTGTTGCACTAGCTGCAGTACCTGTTGTTCTAGCTCCTGTACAACCAGCTGTGGTTCCTAGAGAGCCTATTATACAGGGAGCCCGCCGAGTTATTGATGAGGGCGGAGTATCTATGTTTAACTTTTTGAAGCTAAATCTGCTAGAGTTTAGAGGTGACAGAGGCGATGAACCAATCGATTTTCTTGAGCAGGTTGAGAAGGTAGTGGGTTTATTGCTGAAGGGGAAAGCCTAGACATAGTTTTCTCGACGGATGGAGCCCAAATTGTATGGTGATCATCCTCCTACTTGGGCAGAGTTCAGACAGGGGCTGATTGATGAGTTTCTGATAGAAGGGGTGAAGACCATAAATCTGATACAGTTTGAGCAGCTTGAGCAGGGTAGTAGGTCAGTGGAGGAGTATGCTGAGGAGTTTATCAGATCGAGTAGGTATGCTACACAGATAGCTCCTATTAAGGTAGATTTGATCAGCAGGTTTAGGAGGGGTTTGCATGCTTCACTTCATAATGCCCTACTGGCTACAGAGTTCACATATCTGACTACCATTATTGACAAGGCTAATCAGATGGAAGAAAAGTACAAGTCAGAGAGAGAAAATAAGGATCAAAAAAGGAAGGGAGGACCCGGATCACAGGGTAGGAGAGGGGAGATCAGCTCCTTGTCTAGACAGATTAAGCCAGTGCCCAGGTTTGATTAGAGACCTCGTCTGGCAGTCAGAGGAGGAGGACACAGAGTTGGGAACCTCTAGTATAGTCTGCGCCAGCTTATTCTCAAGGTTCTTCTAGACCTAGTACATGGATGCCCAGTGTGCCTATCCGTAGTTTTTATGGTAGAAGGCACGGAGGGGAGTGTCAGAGACAATCAAATGTCTGCCTGAAATGTGGGCAGCATGGTTATTTTATCAGCAGATGTTCATTATGGGGTGATCAGCAGCCATCTGCTACAGTGTAATACCCTAGGAGATCTTATCTTGAATGCATGATCTAGTTCACAGTATGTGGTTTAAAAGTATTGAAATGATGAGAAATAATTTTAGAAACACAGTTAGAAAGCAAATGCAATACTTTTCTGGAAATCGTCAGTGTTGGAAACACTGCCAGGAAAATAACAATCCGGCAAATTTAAGAATTTTTGATCCAAACTTAGGGGGATTAAATAAGTAAATTTTATGTGAAATTATGATAAAAAGAAAGAGTTGAAAAATATTTTGGAATACTGAAAATAAGAATAATGGCAAAATTATAAATAAAGACAACTTTGGGGGTAATTTTAGAAATCCACTGTCTAAGATCTAGAAATGACCCAGAACTATTTTTAAATAATAGAACAACTTAAAATAAGGTATTTCACTCCCCACACTTGATGTTGAATCTAAACAGAATAGATAAAATAAATTACAGAAAGTTTTGGGGTCAAAAATATAAATAAGAAAATTTTTAGGCTAAAGTACAATTAAGTAAAGTTATGGGACCCACCATTTACATCAAAAATTCTAGAAATGGGCCAAGGTGTCCGGACATGGTAGTGGGGAAATGATTTTTAAGAGAAAATAATTAATTTCTTTATCAATTAATGGAAAAGTTGACAAGTAAGCCAAACTCTAGAATTTTCTATTTTGTTTTATCAAGTGTTTCATAAGGTTTTTAGTGTATATATTAAGAGAGGAATAGATAGTAGTTAGAGAGCCTTGAAGCCAAACCATAGAGAGGGAAATCAACTAAAAATATTATCTTAACCCTTTCCAAAGAATTCAACCAAAAATAGCTAGAGAAGTGAAGAAGGAAGAAGAGTGATGAAGAAAGATGGAAGGAAACTTGTATTCAAGCAATTTGATGGAGAAAAGAGAAGATGAAATCCAAGTATTAAATTCAAGCACTTATTTATTTGATTATATTTAAGATTTCTAAGGTTTGATTTGACAAATAATTGAGGTAATTAAGTTAAAAATGTAAAGAATGAGTTAGGGTTTATATAGTTTCTGAATTCTGTTTTAAGGTAGTAAATTATGGCTAATATTCTGAAATATTAATGACTGAATTTGAAGATGGTTAAAACATAAAAGTTATAGATAAATATTTTAATTAGACTTATGTAAAATAAATTTGTAAAATTCAAAGTAAGGGAAGAGTTATTGAGTAAAAACTATGACTGGACTGGAATTAGGGTTATGGAAAAATGCTACTGTATTTTTATTATATATAATGATAGAGACATAATTAAAAGAAGTATTAAACATTAAAAATGTTCATTTATGTCTCATAAGTATGGACTATCCGAAATGAATGTTTAACAGAACATAGGTTACAAAATTCTATTAATATGAGGATCTTAAATTCTGAAATTGAGAAAGTGTTAAAAATAAAAGATATTCATTTATATGTTATCTAAATGTCTGTAAAATGATTTTGTAATTAGATGTGCACAGGATTAATTATAGGTATAGAAACAGGGTTTATTTGGATAAAAGTTTTCACTAATAATTGTTCAGTAATCCCAAAATTCTAAAATTTGGATATGTTATAATTTTATGTGTCTATTTTCAATAAGAAAAGGAATTGTAGAAATTGCTTAAGTATTGATTGAGTTATTAGTAGAAGAATGGTATACGCCAGAATAAGATTCGTAGGCAGAATGCAGGCAGCAGGACTGATTATAAGTTTAAGTTTAAATTAACACCATAAATTATGTAGTAATGAGTTTAATGTGAAATTTGAATATGTTAGAACCTTATGTGTTAAGTTTAATTAGAAATAAGAATTGAAACAATTGGATAAGTATAGATTGAGTTAGAGACAGAAATGTCCGAACTGCCAGAATGAGGTCTATAAGTGAGAGTTGTTAGGCTAAAACCCTAAGTAAAAGAATAAATGGAAATTTATTAAATTAAATTGAAGATTTATGTATAACATATAGACGAATACTGATTGTTAATAATTAAATTAATGTATAGTTTCGAATACTGAAGAAGATATAAGTGGAAGATCAAAGTAGAGAAGTGAAGAGTGGAAAGTAAAGATATTAGCAAGGTGAGTAATGTATACATCATTATGCATACCCATGTTTTGATTTGTTGACCCAATGAATATGTTTCTTTCTTGGTTAAGTGCCACATTGCTATTGTTGATCATTCTTTGATCATTCTTATGATTGAAATCAACAAATCCATTGATTGTTATTGATATTGAAATGCCAATTATACTTAATATTGTTATTGATTTCCATTGGCCTATTTACATATGGATTTGACAGGGCTGTCGCTCCAACAGGGTAATGGGTATATACTGTCAGCAATGTGCATATTGTTTACTGATGCCCTGGCTAGGAAGGATTATTGGTCCTGGCCATAAGACCTGATCAGTCTTATGCTTACTGATACTAATATAAGATTGACTGTATGTTTATATATAGTCCATACTGTTCTGGCCCTTTATATGTCTTATCTATATGATACGAGTATTATTTACCTGTTCATTGGTTTCAAGCTATATCTTATTTCTTACCATTTATGGCCCTTCTATCATCGATTTAATTGTTACCTGATCCAAACTTCTAAAGATATTTGGTGTGCAAATTAATTAACCGTTAACATGCAAACTTGACATACTGATATTCATTCATTGTATTCATTATCACTAAATATCCATTAGTATACTTTGTTATTATATACCCATATCACATGTGTAATGATGTATGCATGCTCATTGAGTATTTTTATACTCACCCGTGGTTGTTTAATAATTTTATAGGAAAGAAGTACTAGGAGCAAAATCCCAAGACAGTTTCCTTCTTCCGTACTTGGGACATCCAACGACTCCAATGTAAATTTCTTTTGTGGAGTTAGTTAGTTCATACTCTAGAGCTCCATGGGGTATATTTTAGGGAAGAACATAGTTTGTATATGTATATATTAATAGTTACTAAAACTAAAATGATAACTGAAGGTAAAATGAATATGGTATGATATATGATAATGACAATGATAGTGAAGTGATAGAGGCAGTAATACTGAAAATGCTAAAATAATATTTATATGTTTTAAAAGAGATTTAGAAGTGCCATGTATGTTTGTTGAACTGTGAAGTTAAGGGTATAAGGATGACAAATTATTGGGAGTGCATAAATAATTTTTAGTGCAGGCTGTGTAATTTTTAAAAGATCCAGTTTTGGGTCGGGATTAAGGTTAACATTACAAAGGAAACTCTGGAAAATTTTCTATAAAATTTATAAGTAATAAATGGGATTTAAATATTAATGAATGGATGATCGATAACTAGATAGTTAAGGGGTTCTATGGGTTTCGGGTGACCTTAGGTCTACCCGTGGCCAAGGATCGTCGCGGCCCAAAAATGGGTCGTGACATACAGTGTCCCAGCCTACTATTCAGATGAGTCAGAATGTTGTTAGAGAGGCTCTTGGTAGAGATAGAGGCAGAGGCAGAGGACAGACACTGAGCAGCAATCAGGCCCCAGCAGTCAGAGGTCAGGGGTCAATTTTTGCTGTTAACACTCAGGAGGCACAAAGATTTGATAATGTGGTTACAGGTATTATTTTAATTCAGAATGAGATTGTTGATGCATTGTTTGATTCTAGTGCTACACATTCGTTTGTTTCACCCCAGTTTGCACCTAAGTTGAATAAAGAGAGGTAGTTATTGAGTGTGCCTCTAGAGATAGCTACACCTATGGGGGAGAGTGTAGAAGTGAATTATTATTATCCTGGATGTGTGGTTGAGTTTGATGACAATATTTTGCGTGTTGATTTGATATAACTGCCTATGTTAGAGCTGGATGTGATCTTTGGTATGGATTGGTTAATGACACATCGTGTAGTTATTGATTATTATGAGAAGAGGGTTAAATTCCAGCCTGAGGGGCAACCAAAGTTTGAATTCCTGGGTGATCGACATGAATCTAGAGTTAGTTTTTGTTTCTGCTATCCAGGCTAGAAGGATGATAGGGAAAGGTTGTTCAGTATACTTGGCTCATGTGATAGATGTGCAGAAGACTTCCACAGAGATTGATCAGATACCAGTAGTTCGAGAATTCTCTAATGTCTTCCATAATGCATTTCTAGGTCTACCCCTAGATAGGGAGTTAGAGATTGAGATTGAGGTGTATTTAGGCACCGATCCGATATCCATTCCTCTATACAAAATGGCACCATCAGAATTGAAAGAGTTAAAGGTGCAATTGCAAGAGTTATTAGATAAAGGATTTATTAGACCAAGTAGTTCTCTGTGGGGTGCTCCAGTACTGTTTGTTAAAAAGAAGAATGGCTCTCTAAGGATGTGTATTGATTATAAGCAGCTAAATAAGGTGACAATAAAGAATAAATATTCGTTGCCACGGATTGACGATTTGTTTGACTAGTTGCAGGGTGACAATCATTTCTCTAAGATTGACTTGAGATCTGGGTATCACCAGTCGAGAATTAAGAAGGGTGATGTACCCAAGACTGCTTTCAGGACTCGGTATGGACATTATGAGTTTCTGGTGTTGCCATTCAGGTTGATTAATGCACCAGCTGCATTTATGAATTTGATGAACAGGGTGTTTAAGCCATTTTTGGATAAGTTTGTTATAGTGTTCATTGATGACATTCTTATCTATTCTAGGAGTGAGGAGGAGCATTCAGAGCATCTGAGGATTGTACTGCAGAGACTTCAAGAGCATCAGTTGTATGCTAAGTTGTCTAAATGCCAGTTCTGGTTAACTGAAGTGTGCTTTCTAGGGCACGTGGTTTGTAAAGATGGTATCAAGGTACATCCTTAGAAGGTGGAAGCAGTTGCAAATTGGCCTTAGCCTACTGGTGTTTCTGAGATCCGTAGTTTCCTTGGTATGGTAGGATACTACGGGCGGTTTGTAAAGGATTTCTCTAGAATTGATACTCTATTAACTAAGTTGACTCGAAAACTGGAGATATATCTTTGGACTGAAGAATATGAGAGCAGTTTTCAGACTTTAAAGTCTTGTCTCACGAGTGTTCCAGTATTAGCATTGCCATTAGAGGATGAGAAGTTTACATTGTACTGTGATGCTTCCCGAGTTGGATTAGGGTGTGTTCTGATGCAGAATCGGAGAGTGATTACTTATGCTTCTCTGCAATTAAAGAAGCATAAGATGAACTATCTGACTCATGATTTAGAGATGGCAGCAGTAGTATTTGCATTAAAGATCTAGAGACACTATCTATATGGGTCTAAATGTTAGATATATACTGATCATAAGAGTTCACAGTATATACTTCAGCAGAAGGATCTGAACCTTCGACAGCGCAGATGGGTTGAAATGCTTAAGGATTATGATTATGAGATCCTTTACCATCCTAGCAAGGCTAATGTAGTAGCAGATGCACTGAGCCAAAAATCTATGGGCAGCTTAGCTCACATCTTAGTCTCTAGAAGACCTTTGATCCGCGAGATGAAAGAGTTAGCTGATATGGGTATAGAGTTGGATTTGGGATCCCAGGATCGTAACCAGGCTCTGATAGCCCAATTTTGGGTTAAGCCACTATTGATTGATTATATTAAGGTGGCACAAGATAGGGATCCATATCTACTGAATCTGAAGGGCGATGTTCAGAATGGTAAGGCAACAGAGTTTACAGTAGAGAATGAGGTACTGAAGTGTGGAAAGCAGATATGTATACCTGACATTGATGGGCTACGGGATCATATTATGAGAGAGGCTCACTATTCATCATATAATATACATCCAGGAATTACAAAGATGTACCATAATCTGAAAGTTGTTTATTGGTGGCCCGGTATGAAGGGGGATGTAGCTTGGTTTGTTTCTACATGCTTAGCCTGTCTACAGGTTAAGTTTGAGCATCAAAAGCCATCTGGTTTGCTTTAGGAGATTGAGTTGCCAGAGTGGAAATGGGAGAAGATTATTATGGATTTTGTGGTCGGTTTACTGAGGACTACACGGGGTTATGACTCCATATGGGTTATTGTAGATCAATTGACGAAGTCTGCTCATTTCCTAGAAGTGAAGACTAGTTATTCAGGAGCTCAGTATGCAAAATTATATATGGATAAGATTGTACAGCTTTATAGAGTGCTATTGATGATCATATCGAATAGGAATACACAGTTTACTTCTCGGTTTTGGCGGAAGTTCTAGGAGGCTATGGGTACTCAGTCACAGTTCAGTACAGCTTTCCATCTACAGACCGATGGACAGGCAGAGAGGATAATCTAGTCATTAGAGGATATGCTGCGGTTATGTGTTTTGGATTTTAAAGGTAACTGGGATCAGTATCTACCGCTGATTGAGTTCTCCTACAACAACAGTTACCATTCTTTTATCGGAATGACTCCTTATGATGCATATCTCCAGTATGTTGGGTGGAACCAGGTGAGAAACAATTGGAAGGCCTAAAATTAATAAAGGACATGATGGAAAAGGTGCCCATCATTAGGGAACGGATGAAGACCGCTTTCAATAGACAAAAGAGTTATGCAGATCCAAAACGAAAGGATGTTCATTTTGCAGTTGGTGACCATGTCTTTCTTAAGATCTCACTAATGAGAGGTGTTATGAGATTTGGGAAGAAAAGGAAGATGCCACCAAGATTTATAGACCCATTTGAAATACTTCAAAAGATTGGCAATGTGGCCTACAGATTGTCTCTACCCCCTAATTTAAGCCATGTTCATCCAGTGTTCCATATCTCTATGCTGCAGAAATATATATCTGATTCATCACATGTATTGGAGGTACAAGATATTAGGGTTAATGAAGACTTGTCATACGAGGAGCTACCAGTGTAAATTATTGATCGACAAGTCAGACAATTGAGAAATAAAAAGATCCCAATGGTAAATGTGCTTTGGAGGAATCAGACGATGGAAGAGTGCATATGGGAGAGTGAGCAGGACATGAAAGATAAGTATCCATTCCTTTTCTAGTATTGAGGTATGTATTTATTTTAAATTCGAGGATGAATTTATTTGAAGGGGGTAGAATGTAATACCCTAGAAAAACCTACCATAATTGAGTGTTAATGTAACAGCTTAGTCAAAACCTAGAACCTGAACCACAAAGGGCACACTTGAGCATTTTGACTTGACTTGAATGTTGTGATTTATTATATGTTTATGCTTGAATTTGACATGTATGCATATTATATGATGTGTTTGTGTGAATAGAGGAGGTTTAAAGGCTGTTAGGAAGCAATCGGGTAAAATTAGGTTTTTGGTGAACTAGGGGCAAAATGGTCATTTCACACCCTTTGAGTTTTTAGTGGAAATTAACATTATATTTGATGATAAAAGAGAATATTAGGACATGAAAATAGAGGTATAATGGTCATATGAATTATTGTTAGAAGATTAAAGGCGGTAGAAAATAATTCCGGGAAAAGTTAATCGGAAAGGGATTCTATTGGAACTAGGGGTAGTATAGTCTTTTCCTAAGGTATATGGACTTATATGGCGTATGCAAGTGTATGGTAACCATTTTAAGTTAACCTAAATCAAACCATTGGATGGAAAGATCAATAATTGAATGGTTAGTAAGCTAGGTTGCATAATTTTTACTATACAATCAATGTATAGGATCATAAACTTGATATTTAGATTGATTTTTCCCACCTCTTCTTCTTCCTTAGCCATTTTCCATACAAGTTGTCTCTTTCTTCCTTAAGCTTGGTTTGGCTACCTTTGATCTTTGTCATACCAAGTTATTTTCTTTCATTTCTTGATTCAAACTAGTTAATTCCATCATTCTAAACACAATTATAACCTTAGAATCAAAGAAAAATCAAGAAAAGTTAATAAATCAAAGCATGGAAGATTTCAAAGAACTATTGATGAAGTAAGTGATTTTACCATTCTTTTGGTTCAATTTTGATCTTTAGGTGCTCTTTGATGTTAATTTGTAACAAATATGTGTTTAGGTTGAAAGAAAATCAAAAAGTTGGAAGGAAACCCTAACTTGGAAAAGGTAAGATTCAAATGTGTTATTTTGATGGAGTTTTGGTTCAATTGTGATGTATTTGTAATGAATTAGTAACCATTTGATGAAAATAAATTCATTTGGATGAATTTCATGGTTGGCCAAAATGAATGATGTTCTACAGTGAAATGGTACTTTGATGTTTAATAGGTTGGAATGCTTGAATGTTATACATTTGATGTATAATTATGTTGTTTAATTGATTAGTGTTGAAAAATGAATAAATGGAGTGAATTCTAATTAGGCCGAACCATGTTTAGTGTATAGGTTTAATGTGTTAGGTTGAAGCAATTAGGAAGGAATGGTTTGAATATGGATTAATGGTGTATGTAATGCAAATGAATGAGTTTAGATATGGAAGTGATGTTTTATATAAGTTACTTGGAAAGTAAACTTGTAATTAAGTGTATGTATGATATGGAATATTGAACTAGGTGTGTATGAGTTCTTAACTTGGTATAATAGTGATGAATATATGAAATGTAAGTCAAATGTGGTGATAGAAATGTGTTTGATGCATAAAG
>CANXYC010016633.1:0-20053 GCA_948193065.1 Aleurites moluccanus | reverse complement strand
TAACAATTAAAATATATAAAAAAAAAATGGCACCCACCCAAATCCAATACCTAAAAATAAGCACAACCAAAATTGCCAAAATAAAAAAAAAAAAAAAAAAAAAAAAAAAAAAAAAAAAAAAAATGACACTCTAATTTTCTATCTTCTTTGGAAATTGAAGAACTTGATTCCATAAGCAAAGACAAACAAGAAAAGGAGAACAAAACCAATATGGGCAGCTGCAACTGCACCAAGAAAGTTATAATCAAATCCTAAGGATTTTTTGAGGTATTCATTTACTGGCATGGGATCTTCTCCTGGTATTTCTACATCATGTGATATATATCCCACTTGTGATGCTATAAGACCATATATTGTCCATGCTGTTGGTGAAGCCCAGTAGTACCACCTCCACCATATTGGTATTTGCTGTAATATTTAGTAGATTGTAATTAGATTTCTTTTTATTTTTCCTCAAAACAAAGAAAATGTCACAAGTGGTGGATCCTGAGGGCGGGGTGGCAGTCGCCCCAAGATTTTTGAAAAATCTTTAATATATATTGAAAAGTTATCTAAATTTTTTGAAAAAATAACTTTCGGCCACCAAAACTAAGAGGCTAGATTCGCCACTTGCACACAATATACGTACCGTCCTAGGAATGAGGAAGCCAGAGAAGAGATTCCAGAAACTAAGGAAGAAAGACATAACAATGGCAGCAATTTGATGGCCTGGAGTTAGAGCAACAAGCATCATTCCGTATAATGTGAAGTACATAAAGGACATGAATATGAAGTAGTAGAACCATAAAATGTTTTCTGCTTTCCAGGGGAATCCGATCATTGAGTAAAGCAATATACTATAAATCAATGTCTGAAATGCTACATAAATTGCCTCTATGGCCACCTGCAGTAAAGCGCCATATAAAGATCAATTAATTAATGTTTTTTTATTTATTTCATTTCTAAGGTTATTATAGCATTAACTAAATTTCTTTTAGTTCACCTGACCAAATGCATAAGGCAATTCTGAATACATTCCAGCCGCTCTTTCGCGGTAGAAGACTGTTCTTTCTACTGCAACAATAGACATCACTGAAGAAGTGTTGGTGGCTCCAAGGAACATTACAGCAGAATACATTGCTCCCAGCAAGTTCAGAAGATCTTGTTGCTTCTGTCTGTTTACATTAGAATTTGCAATTTTACTTTTTGTTAGATGAGTTCATTTTGACATTACTGTTGGTAGTAATAATAGATTTTGAGCTTTTTGCAATTTGATATTTGGATAAGACTAAAACTGATTTTGAAAAACATGATAAATATGATTTTTTTTTTCAAAATCAGACCCTCAAAAATCAAATTGCAAAGAGTTATGCTAAGCTAGACAAAAATAGTATTCCTAATACAGTGCTGCATTGACAATATAATGCTAAGAGAGGTAGGTTGCATGAGAAAAAGGACATCACAGTACATGAGAACTCGTTTATCATATGCAACTTCAACTGACAATAATAGGAACATAATTATTAGCTGCAGTTACTCACGTCTTTTGGCCTTTGTCCCAGAAAATAAGTCCAAAAATAACACCAACGGCTATTGTCATGAACAATCTAATAGCATTATATCTTGGGTTCTTCCAATAAGACCAATGCTGTTTTAGGAAGCAAGCTTTGCATTGAGTAAAGAAGTCTTGAGAGTATTGTGTAGGAAAATAAAGGTCCTTAGATCCTGGTGTTGGAGTGCTTAGCTCTTTAATAAGTTCTTGATTCGTCCTGGTTAACAAATGGGAAAAGGGGACAAAGTGAGAACAAATTTCTAGTCGAGCTGAACAAAAATTTAACAGTTTGAGATTCTTACCGGTAGAGCTCAGAATTGGCATAAATTTCTGCAAAGTCTACATTTAGTTGAGTCTCAACTGCATTAGAACTGATTTCAAGCATCCAAGTAGCAGGATTATAACCTTCTTTGATCTTAGGAACTCCTGGGACGGCCTGAGAGATGTTATAGAAATTAATTGAGAACATTTATTGGTTTAGATTGATTTTCTAAAATACTCACTTCAAAGTATTCTATAAGCTTGTGAGAATGGCGACCAAGAGGTCCTGCATAAATGACCTGTCCTCCTCTCTTCATTAGTAGTAACTGTAGAGTGACATCAAGAAATGGTGGATAAGGCAAAGGACAGGATTTAAGCAAGGGAAATACTAAATATAGTCGAATCTCAAGTACCTCATCGAAAGCTTCAAAAATATCAATGCTAGGTTGGTGAATTGTACAGACAACAGTTCGGCCTGTATCGACTGTATTCCTTACTGTACGCATAACAATTGCAGCAGCTCTAGCATCAAGACCAGATGTAGGTTCATCCATGAAAATTATGGATGGATTAGCCACCAATTCAACAGCTATAGTAAGTCGTTTTCTCTGCTCGGTAGATAAACCATCCACTCCTGGAAGGCCTACTATAGAGTTCCTTAGTGGGTTTAGCTCAACCAACTCCATAACCTCCTCAACAAACATCTATAACATCAAAGATTAAAGCATTGTGAAAAATGATGCAATAACATATGCAGCATCAATCATCTTGAAATTAGGGATAAAGATTGCTTGCCTTTCTAGTTTCGGTCTTGATTTCTTTAGCAAGACGCAGCCAGGAAGAGTAGAGAAGGGATTCATAGACAGTAACATGTGGAGAATGGATATCATTCTGCTCACAATAACCACTAATCCGAGCGAAAGTTTCTTGCCTTTTTGGATAACCAGAAATGCTGATACTTCCTTCAATGTATCCTCCAGTTTTCCTTCCTGCTAGTACATCCATTAGTGTAGTCTTTCCTGCTCCACTAACACCAACTAGTGCTGTCAAAATACCAGGCCTGAAAGCACCACTAACATTTTGTAACAGCTGGAGACGATCCTCTTCAACTCCTTGTGTTTTCATTTCCTAATGATAAAAAAAAAATTATATTAATAAACTTAGTTCTTGATATTATTTTGATTTCAGTTCATTAAATTAACATTTCATATCATGTTTCTTCAGTGATCCTCAATTTCCTCTGGCTGCATTCTGAATTGCAATAAGAAAAAGACAGCAAGTTCGCACAGCAACTTACAGCAGGCATATCAACATAGTAATTCACTTGATCAAATGCTAATGATAACGGCTGGAAGGGCAGAACCATTCCTCGTTTCTTAGTTACGTGTTCCATGGATGTAACAGATGATCTTTCAGGAGTGTTCCTCGTTGCCATATCAGTTCCTGAAACCATAAACATAATCAGAGACCAAATTTTGGATTATTCTTGTGTTGCAGTTTCAATGCAGCCTCTATTTATATAACTTACATGCTAAACAAAGAATGCAGTGAATAAATAACAGTTTTGTATTTAGATTAAGACCGTAAGATATGTAACCTTCACACAATGGAACAGTCGATAACAAGATCATTTCGGTTGATTTTGTTTGTTGTCCAATAGAGGATGTCTTCTTCTTAGTTTCACTATCATCCAGAAGAATGGATTTATTGTCTCCCAAAGCTGCATTTATTTTCAAAATGTTATCAAACTTCATATTTTATTTCACAAGATTGAAGCATTAGTATCACAAATTGATGCTTACGATCCAAATATGTCAGCGCCCACACGAAAAGAATGTTGAAAAGGAGAGAAAACCCCATGAGTGCCCCAACAGAAATCCAATACCAATATTCTTCCATGTACATGCCTCTCATTTTCAGAAGAACCTTTCCAACTGTAGGTTGAGAATTGTCATTGTTGGGCTGCAAAAAGGACAGATATTGCAGAAATTAGGATCTGCAAAAATTTAGAAAAAGAAATGAATGGTTGCATATGTTTTGGAAAATCTTACAGCACTCCATCTTTTATCAAGAAATTCATTGATCACTATCGCATTCTGCCCATACATCATCGGAGAAATGTAGTAGCCCCAGATCATCCATGGTTCAATATCATCTGCAAAAGGAAATGAACATTTTTACTTGCATATATATTAAAAATCTAATGCTTCCAAAAAATGAAACTAGTTTAGAGCCTTCTACCAGAAGTAAACAAACATTTTTATAGAATAGGGAGAAATTACTAATTAACCTTTGGCAACAATAAATCCACCAAGAACAAAAACCACGAGCAACGTAAACGTTCCAAGCGTGTTTGCTACAACTTCTGTTCTTCCAATTGCAGAAATGAAACGGAAGAGTGATAGAGCCATCTGATGCACACTAAAGAATGCTAGGAATTGTTTGAAAAACCTGAAAAATTTGCATGTTTTAGCACACATAACACTCATAGATTGTAAGTAGCTTAGCACACATAACACTCACAGATTGTAAGTAGCTCACAGTTAATAATAACAACATATGCAAGTCCATAGACCGAAAATCATTCATTAATCCAGAACAGAATTAGAGTCTGTTTGGCACTGAGTTTCAAACTGTTTTGCCGAAAAAGTATCATGTTATATGCCTTTTTGAGATTTTTTATGTTTAGAACATATGAGATTCACCTTCAAAACAAATTTTCATGACCTCTAATCAACATTTTCAATATAATGCTGTTTTCAACAACAGTTTAAACAACAATGACAGATTCTTGGCCTATTAGGTAATGCACGTACCTACTGGCAGCAGGAGCAAATCCGATAGTGTAATATGTGAGGATTATCCATATCCCTGACTCCATTAAGGAAATGGGGATTCTCAGCACCCAAATTGGTAATGCAAAAGCCCATGCTGGATAGAACAAGAAATCTCTTTGCTTAAAAAATACAGGGAGCCTAAACATAGTTAATGCCATCTCTGCCATTCCATTAAACATAACATTAATGAGACTAAAAAACAATGCTCCATAGAATTTCCCTCCATCTCTTATTGTACCAACTTTCATTTTAGTCCTTAAAAACACTGTCATGGCAATTAGTGACATAATAGTGATCTGAGTTGTCTTAAATATATAAACGAAAGAGTTTCGCTTCATTAATAGTAACTCTCTTGCAAAGCATGCTTTGAAGAGTTCCCAATTTGAGATTCCATACTTTTCTTTCTCTAATGCAGCTGGATGAGCACTAGCTCTATTATAAGGAACTCTAAGCTCTTCAGAAAGATTTTGTCCAATGTGAAAATAATTGAATCGCTTTGTAAATTCAGACGCTGAGATATATCTATAAGGCTCATACTTTCTGCACCAGTACTGTTCTTGATCTTTCTTGGAAGTTACTTCTTGCAAGAAATCTGCAACTCCTTTTCTTTCAGGACATTTGAAGCCAACAGTTTCAAAGAATTCAAGAACATTTTCGCGAGGACCTTGGTAAACAATTTGACCCTCTGAAAGCAAGATAATGTCATCAAAGAGTTCATATGTTTCAGGTGCAGGCTGTAGAAGAGAGATTATCATAGTCACATCCATTATATGAACCATTTGCCTCATAAACCTTACAATTTGGAAAGTTGTTGAACTGTCTAGACCAGTTGATATTTCATCCATAAAAAGAGCTTTCGCTGGTCCAACCAACATCTCTCCTGCAATTAATATAGATTAGTACTACTCCATTTACACATTTTAACAGGATAAAAGCTGATCAAACAAGAGAAACACTTCATAATTGTTTAATGAGTCTTTAACATTTGAAATATTTTTGTTAATTGTTAATAAATAAAGATTTATTAGCTAACAGAAAGACTTAAATCATCATTTGTTTTATTTTTTCAAAAATTATTCAGAGTAAAAATGATGCAATTTGTACTGCAACAAATATTGGATTTAACAATATTAATTTAATTTAATTTGATACTTGATGTTAAAAATTAGTGATTAACAAGTATATGCTTATAACAGTTTACATGAAGTTGATGGTACTACCAAACGTTTTATGGTAATGTTAAAGATCCCGTTAGCTACAAGGGTTTTATGCATCAGGTAGTATTACTATTAAATTCTATAAAAAAATCAAGGTTTAGCAGTCAGCAGACAGCTAAACACACCTGTAGTGACACGTTTCTTTTGACCACCAGATATGCCTCTCCTCATCTGATCACCAACCATAATATCAGCACAAATGTCCAGGCCCAGAATCTGTTAATCAACAGTTAATTTAATAAGTAAAAGCCGCAAGAAGTAGTTGATAACATTTACAAATGCAGGCAAGCAACAAACCTTAAGAATGTAATCAGTAACTAAACTGCCTTCTTGGCCTGCAATTGCAGTAGCTTTCATAAATGCATCAATTTCAGGATCTGGTTTTATTCCTGCTTCTTTTTCTCTTCTTGACAATTCTGCTAACATTTCATATCTTGTTCCAACTCCCAAGCATCGCCCTGAAAAGTCTAGTGTCTCTCTTACTGTCATTTCTCCATGGTGAAGATCATGCTGACTTATATATGCACATGTTCTTTGGGGAACAAATTCATGCAATTCATGACCACAGTAAGTCACTCTTCCTGATACCTGTCCATACAAATCATAGCTATATTAATCGTTGTAGTTAGCTAAGTGACTAATCCGGAGAGAATCGAATTGAAAAAATCTTTCTTTCATCTCTAAAGTTGTTCATAATTGTGAATAAAGAAAACATCATGACATTTCAAATGGCAAAAAGAACAAAAAAGTAGAACATACCCTTAAATCTTTGTCCATTTTCCCAGCAAGTGCTTGCAGCAATGTAGTTTTTCCTGATGCTGGAGGCCCAAGAAGCAGTGTCATTCTGGGGAAAACAAATTAAACAGAATAATAAATGAGTTACAAAATTCATATAAATATGCCTTAAAAACACAATTAGTACATGTAAATTTTTTTTTTACCAACCACTAATCCATAACTAAACAGCAAAAAATATATAGAGAGAGAATATCTTAATTGTACCTTGATGGTTTGACTATTCCATTCACATCATGGAGTATCTTCACAACCCTTTTCTTAGATGGGAAAATTCTAAGTAATCCAAGAATTCCCTATTCATAACAACAAATAATAAATAAAATAATTTATTAGTACAAATACAATAAAAGACCAAATCAATTGAAACAACATCTTCTTCTGCAGCTTATAATGTTTAAATATGGTATTTATGAAGTTCAACAATATGGTATTTATAAAAAAAATTTACATTACAAATACTATATTATAATTCAAATAATATATTAAAATTTCATATTAATAAAATATTATTTGAACTATAATTTGCTGACTGAACAAGTACCTCAATTGTGTTGATGGCAGCATTTAGTAAAGTTGGAAGTGCCCTTGTTCCAACATATGCATCTCCTTCTACTGATAAATGTTCGAACCGAACTTCAATCTTAGGAATCTCAATACCCACCCTATTTCCCACAAAATATTTAAAAATATATATATATATCAAAATTTAACATAAAGAAGGTAAAAAAGGACAATGAAATTTGAAAAAAAAAAAAAAAAAAGCCTCACCTGTCAGTTCTTTCCCTAAGTCTAAGTAGAAATCTCTCATTATCTTCTTCAACAACTTGAAGTATATTTTCCATAAGTTGCTTCTTATCTTGCATACCAAGATTAGTAACATCAATTTCTTCATAGTTAATTCTTCCATTTTCCAAAACTTGCTTTAGTATCCCTTTTCTCAGCCTATCATAAGTTGGCAATCTTTCTATTGCAGCCCATCTAAGCTCTTCTTCATCATCTTCTCTTTGACTTCTTCGAAAAACATCTCCTTGAGTACTCCAAACTTCGCGAATACTTGCTGATGCCCAACTTCTTCTACTTGCTGATGATAAACTTCTGCTCATCGACCTGTTACTCATTGACCTCATAGACCTTGCAAGTTCATCTCTTACTGATCTTGCAAGCTCATCGCCCGGAAAAGGCGCAGCCATGATCACTACTTGTGTTATATATTTATGTTCTAATTATGTAAAAACTTAAAAAGGACTAATAGCATAAGAAAGCTTGAAATGTTTCTTTGGCTATGAATGAATGAATTCTTGATGGATTATATGTAGGTGAAGATAGTTTCAAGAAGAGAATGGTAGTGACAGAAATGGGCATTTAGAGAGTTGAAAGATGGTTGAAAGTGATGATCCTGAATTTTGTCAAGTAATTAATACAAGGATTTAGTAAAAAATATGCTTATGGCTTTAATCTATTCTATTTTATGGCTTTTCTTTATATCTTTTACATGAATCTAAGACGGCCTATAGAAGACAATAAAATTGTGATTAGCTCTAATGATAGGTACTTTATATATAAATTACACTATGCTTCTTTAGAGCTTTTTTCTTAAAAAAAACTAAAAATAAAAAATTTATCATTTTATAACAAAATCTATTATTATTACCTGATTATACCAATTGCATATTCGAGATTCGCACTGTCTGATGCAGTGCATCCAATGTCCGCTCTGTCTGACAAAGCGCATTCAAGACCTGCGCTGTCTGACGCAGTGCATCCAAGGACTGAGTTATATTTTTATTTATTTTTTTTAAAATTTTTTATTAAATTAATTTAAAAGTACAGGCCTCTAATTTTTTAAAATGCTTTACATTTAATTAAAATATTATAAATATTAACTTAAAATATTATATAAAACAATATTAATAAAATGAGAATAACTTTTTAACATTTCTAAATTAATATTAAAAAGTTTAAACAACAATCAATTACAAAATTAAAAAAAAAATATATAGAAAAAAAATAGTAACTTATTGATTGTGCGGTTAAACGAAAAATATTTGGGGAGTTAAAAAATTAAAGAGTCTAAATCTAACAAAATATTATTATAAATAATTAATTTACAAATTGATAAAAAAAAATAACAACACTAACAAATTTAATATTATGTGTGTAAATTATTAATTTTAACTAAACTTTCTACAATAAATAATTTAACAATAAAAATATAATACATCAAAAATATTTATTTTTAAAATTTAATTATTTAATTAAATAAATTTAATACTATCATGGTTTTAATAAAAATACTATTAACTAGTTTTAGGTATTAATTAAAAAAAAATTACTTACAGATATTGTGCTAACTGGAACAAAAAAAAATGGAGGCCTGTACTTTTAAATTAATTTAATAAAAAATAAAAAATTTTAATTTAAAAATATAAAAAAAAATAGTTCAGTGTTGTGTCAGACAGCGCGGTTCTTGGATGCGCTGCGTCAGACAGCGCGGATTTTAGATGCGTTATTGATATAAACATGTAATAATAATAAATTTTGTTATAAAATAATAATTTTTTTTTTTTTTTTTTTTTTTTGTTATTTTTAAGAAAAAAGCTCCAGAGTTTAAGAGTAGAGTTTAAGAGTAAGTTATCTTTGAAAAAAAAAAAAATTGGGTGACAAAGTCTAGCCCAACCTAAAAATAAATATATTATTTATACTAATAATTAAATCTAAAATTATATATTTATTTATTATAATATATATGTCATATTATGTCAAACAAAATTTATATTCTTTATTTTATATTTTAAGTTATTTATATTATATTATTAATTTAATTAAAATTAAAAAAAAAATAGAGAAATCTTTAGTTAATTTCATTCTTTATTACTATAACAAACGTTAAACTTAAAAAAGAATATATAACAAATCTTAAGAATAGATCTTACAACTATCCATTTTTTCGATACAACTCTCAAGATATTATATGTTATTTGATTGTAGGAGACAAAGTGGGCAGATCCAATCTGCTCATTTGCTCCCTTGAATTGGAGTTAAAACTGACATCCGCCAAAGTCTTCCCCTCTTTAATATGTGTCTTGTTCTGCTTCGCTGAGAAGTTTAGTTTTTTACCTCATGGAGAGGCCTTGCTTGCCTCAATTGTGATAAATTTATAAATGCACATATCATTAACGAGTAATATAATAATGAATAGAGTGTCGATCAAATGAGGAAGAATTGACAGATACTAAAATTATGAATTCTCTTATTATTTAGATCATCGGTTAAGAATTAGAAATAAGTAAAATAAAATAGATATGAGAAAACTTTAAAGATTAATTTAATATATAGAAAGGTTTAGAATTTAAATTTTATCAATCAATTGACTATCTATAACTTCTCTATATTTTCTAAATTAGTTTTATTTTATTGGAATTAATCTAAAAACCTAAGAAAGAATACAAGTTTTTGGGGAATAAATCTGATAAACTTATAGAGATTTTCTCTATATATAAATACATCACAATCCTAGGTTTTCGAAGTCTTAGAAGCCTTTTTTAATTAGGAAGATTGAATTTTTAGTTTATGCCCTTCAAACACGTACAGGCTAGGCAAATTTTATTTGCATACCCTGGATGGAAGAAAAATCGTGAGTAAATGCAGATTTTAATAATAATATGCAGGGCAGGGCAGATTTTTTTTTTTTTTTTTTCTTCATAATTTCTTACCAGGAAGCCTCCAAATGAAGTGCACTGCCATGCACTTTGATTTTGCATGCCTGTGCACTTTGATTTTGCACGCCTGTGCACTTTGATTTCAGCTTCTATTTCTCTTAAATTCCTTGTAGATACTTCTTTCCTCTTTCGAATCCCTCCAAACAATTTATGAACCTTTCATGGCTTAAGAATTAAATAAAATACAACCAAGATTCTAGCAAAACCCAAATTAAACTATCAAAGCATTATTTTGAAATAAAAATAATTAAAACATCCTAAAATCTAAATTTGGCTAGATAAAATTCACTTATTCTCCTCTAGATGTTTACAGTAAAGGATTCCATTATCTTGCAAAAACCTCTGGTATTGATACTGATTTTTGACACACCTTGAGCTTGAGTAGAAACTCGATGATGTGGCATCAAAAATCGAGATCGCGAAAGAAAGATTGCTTGTCAAAGTGATTACTTTTACTTTTGGATCGAGAAAATTGTTAATGTTGTCTTAGCAATTGATGGTCTAGGTTTATATTTTAATATAAAATATGTCAAAAAAAATATTTCAAAATGAATTTGAGTTATTTCGGACTATATTATGTGATCTGAATACAAATTGGACCCGCAGGAGGTCACCAGCCCGTTTGCGGTGATTAGTCGGGCTTGTGAGAGTCTGAAGCTAATTTAAGTTTTTTTTTCTCAGTTAAGAAGAGTTTAGAAACAATTTTAAAGGTTTTTGAAAAGTTTCGGGTCATTTCGTATGGAACAGACATAAGAACAGGCGCGTGGGGCGTCAACAAGCCCATTTGAGACAAGCCATCGAGCTCGTGCGTCAACCATTGACCTGTGACTTCTTGCCACAACCATATAGATGGTTGCAAGGCTTGCGCGCCGTCGTTCACCTCCGTCACCCTTTAGTCCAAATTTTCTTCCAATTTGGAAGATATTAGGTTTATTTTGTGCCAATTTAGCTACTATAATGGTTCCTATTTGGGATTTTGATCAAATGAGAAGTTTTGAGTTGAAAGCCAAAAAGAAAATTTTAGGAATTATTGATTGGCAAGTAACCCTAAAGTTATTTTGAAAGTTACAATGTGGCTGTTTAGGAGGTTTTATTACTTAGGAAGTCTGAATAAAACTAAATATGAGTATTTTAACTTTTTTTTTTTTCCATTCAAGTGGTGGTAGAAGCCTATTTAGTTTAGGGAATCTGATTTTTGACGCATAAATTCTTGGCAAACTAACTCTCTCTTTTAATCAATTGCAAAACTGAATTTTTAATCAATCTTACTACACAAAATTGAATTTTTAATCAATCTTACTATACAAAGATTAAAGATTTTATTAAAATCAATCAAATTTGTTTAAAGTATACAAAATAATCATCTTCAAGAAATCAAAAGAACAAAATTGAGATTTGCTTCTTTTCCTAAACTAATTTTAAGAACATATCATAATGTTCTTGATAAAAGGAGTATATTTAATTGAATCAAAGCTTGATTCAAAGTAAGTACTTGACGACAAGCGATCTTCTTCGAGCAATCGGCGTTCTTGACATTCGAAATCACCCAGAAAATGAACAAAGCCTGAGGGCGATTTACGAGCCTTGGGGTGTCCAGGTTTGAGTAGTTTCCTGTTTTTTTTTTTTTTTAGTAATCATGCGAGTTTTTAGGTATAAACACATGGATTGGTAACAATCCATATGATTTTTCTTTTCTTCTTATTTATAAAATCTCTTAATATGAACTAAGTTTGAATCAAGAATCTGTATTTACATGATGTTTAATTATGCTTAAGTGAAAATCCAATCAATTTAAGCTAAAAGAACCTAGAAAGCATGTTTAGGTTCATTTTGCATGAAACTCATGTGTTTTCTTATAACCACTATTTTGTTGTTCTTTTCATTGTTTAAAATATACTTAGGATCATTGGGATTATTTTTAAATCATTTAAGATGAAAAAGAACCAAAATTTCTCAAGAAAAAGTTGTAAAAATTATTTGCATTCAAATAGGAGGCTAAAATTATGTCAGAAGGTCCATATGGCCCTTGGGAAGGGCCACATGACCCTTCCTAAGGCCACACGGCCTTGTGTATGCTCTTGGGGGGTTTATTGTGCAATGGAGACACTTGTTTGTCTCCTTTGCTTGTTTTCTTAATTTTTATGTCTACTTGATGCTTCTAATTGTATTTGAATGTTAATATATCATGAATAGATGCATGAAGCCTAGGATGAAGATCACATGATAGTTTTTATTAACTCAGAAGCATGCTAGGACTAAAAGTGCCAAACTTAAGCTTAGTTATGCATGTTTGTTGCTATAATGCCTAATTTAGGTTATAAGCTTGAAAATTGGCATGTTTGTTGTAACACCCCAGACTGTAGTACAGTAAACAGTAAGGAAATAGTGAATCATAATGATAAAATGATGTTAATTAAAGAATAAATAGGCTAAAAAAATAACTATTGAGGAGTACAAATTACAGTGTGGATATAACGGATAATAGTAACGGATATAATATTAATTTAAGTATGAATAGGCTCGATCGATTATTGAAATCTGCAGAGAATGATAGAGTATAATATTTATGAATTTTTGAGACTCAACCGGGCTACTTTTGAGATACTGTCCAGAAAAATGCCAGTGTTACTTACACTGCCGGAAAAATAACAGTCCGGCTAATTTAAGAATTTCTGACCCAGACTTGGGAGGATTAAGTTAGTTAATTTTATGTAAAATTATGGTGAAAATAAAGAGTTGAAAAATATTTTGGGATACTGAAAATAAGAATAATGGTAAAATTGTAATTTATGACAACTTTGGGGGCAATTTTGAAAATCCACTGTTTGGGATCCAGAAATGACCCAAAATTATTTTTAAATGATAGAACAATCCAAAATAAGATATTCACTCCCCACACTTGAAGTTGAATCTAAACAGAATAGACAAAATAAATTACAGAAAGTTTTGGAGGTCAAAATGCAAATAAGAAAAATTTTGGACCAAAATGCAATTAAATAAAATTGTGAGACCCACCTTTTCTAGAAAGGAGCATATGTGACTGGCCATGGTGTATGATGGAGAGGATTTTTGATAGGCAATAATTAATTAATTTATCAAATTAATGAAAATATGACAAATAGGCAAAATCTAGAAAATTTTATTTTTATCTTTAAGTTGGCTTTTTCGTGTATATAAAAAGAGTAAGAGAATGGCTATGGGAAAGGTATTTTAGCTGAACCATTAATAGAGGAAATACCGAAGAAATATGTTTGCTAATTCTTCCAATAAACGAACAAAAATAGATAGGAAAATTGAAGAGAGAAAGAAAAATGAAGAAAGGAGGTTGATGGAGATTATATGAAGCTATTTGGTGGAATAAAAAAGAGAAGGAATTTAATGGTTCAAGTTTAAGGTAAATTTCCTAAACTTCAGTTTTTAATTTAATTTAAGAGTTCTAAGGTTTGATTTGGCAAATAATTCAGATAATTAAGCTAAAAATATAACGAATAAGCTGTGGTTTATATAGTTTATGAAATCTGATTTGAGGCAGTAATTTGTGGCTAATATTACGAAATTTTAATGGCTGAATTTGAGTATGACCAAAATATGAAAGTTGTATATAAATATGTTAATTAGATTTTTGTAAAAGAAATTTGTAAAATTAGAAGTGAGGAAAGAGTTATTGAGTAAACTGTGACTGACCTTGAATTAGGTTTTCTGAAAAATGCTATTGTATTTTATTTATACATAATTATAGAGACATAATTAGAAGAAGTATTTAACATAAAAAAAAATGTTCATTTATGTCTTATCTAGAGGCTTGTGAAAGGGTTTTGTAATTGGATTTATGGTTTAAGAGATATTCAGCTATAAGTGTAATATGCCTGGATTGACTTATAAACAGAATATAAGTTACTGATTTCTATAGATATGAGGACTTTAAATTCTACATTAGAGAAAGTGTTAAACATGAAAGATGTTCATTTATATGTTATCTAAATGATTATAAAATAGTTTTATAATTGGGTGATCACAAAATTAATTATATGCATAGAAACATGATCTATTTGGATAGAGATTTCAATACAGTAGTTTAAATTTCGAAATTCACTAATAATTGTATAGTGATCCAAATATTTTAAAATTTGGATATGTTATAATATTATATGTCTATTTTCAGTAAAAAAATGAATTATAGTAATTGGATAAGTATAGATTTAGTTATGGGATAAAATAATATAGACTGTCAGAATAAGATTTCAGGCAGAATGCAGGGTAGCAGGGCTGGTTATAAGCCTAAGTTTAAATTGACACCATAAATTGTGTAGCTGTGGGATTAATATGAATTTTGGATATATTAAATTTTGATATTTCTAGTTTAAGTAGGAATAAGAATTGAAGCAATTGGATAAGTGTAGAAAGAGATATGGATTAAGGAACACAGGCTGCCAGTATAGAATACTACACAGAAAAACCTTAGTAATTTAGAAATTCTTGAGAATTTCTTTAATATAAGTATAAGTAATGTAATTTTGTATTAAATAGTATCTAATTAGAAATTAATTGGATATGTAGAGTCAAGAATGAATAAGAGACGTGATGGGTACCATAAGAGATAAATGCAAAGAAATAGAACCAAGGAAAAGGAATGGAAATGTAAAGTGCTCAGTGAGGTGAGTAATATACATACTATTTTACTTGGCATTACTTTCAAATTAAATTATTAAAATTGCCATGAAATTCTATTGTTGGCCAAAACTACCAATTGAATAATCCATGATTAATTTTATGTCCTTTATAATCCCAAATGATTCATTTTAAATAATTTAGTATGATTGGCCTAATGCTTCATGTATTGAACTCTTGAAAGTACTTAAGTTATTTTTGATACTTAATGATTAAGCACTATATTTATGGCATTAATGAAATGACATAAGTTTTAATGACATTGTGGACAATGGTTTAATATCCTAGCTAGGAAGGGATTAAGGTCCTAGCCATACAGTATGATCAACCGTATGAGTAAATAGCATGCTACCAAACTGTAGCCTCTGCTTAAATGATTTATAATGATTCAGTCATTTTATGATATGATATGATATGCTATGAATTTTTAATACCAATGTGAAACCAAATCCATATGTTAAATGACTTCAACTTTATGAATCTTTAATTGATTAATGAACCCATTAATATTGTATATTTTATGCCACCATTATCTTCCTTGTGAGCAACACCCTCATCTAACCTTACAAGTAAGATAATATGTGTATTACTCACTTAGTATCATTATACTCACCTCGTTTTTATTTATTATTTTTCAGGAACAGGGTTGTAATGGTAGTTGTTTCCCAAGTCATCCTCTCTGGCTTGGGACGTCAAAAACTCCTATGTAATTATTTATTTTGAGGAATCATATTTATATACTCTTAGAGCTCCATGGTACTGTTGGGTTGGTAGTTGTGAGTGTATATGAATGCTTTGTTTAATAAAAGTTTCAAATGATATGAAATACAAATGATGTGAATAAGTTAATAAAGTAAATATTATAGAAGTGTTTTATATATGACTGTGAGAACTGTAGAGTTGAGGTTATAAGGATGGTGAAAATAATGGGAGTGTAGTTTCTATGCAGGTGGTGTAATTTAACAAATATGTCATGAGATTAGATTAAAAATACAAGGAAAACCCTGACAAAATTTATGTAAAAGTAACAATTTTCAAGTATAATTTGAATACTAACGAATGGTTTTAAGTTTAAATGACTGATGATTGGCGTGTTTAAAGAGTTCTACGGGTTTTCGGTGACTTTAGATTTACCCGTACTCTAGGACCGTTGCAGGCCAAAGTGAGTCGTGACAAAGGTGGTATCAAAGCTAAAGATTTATAATATGTGTCATAGGTATCAATGAGTTAATAAGTGTACCATAGAGCATACGATTTCTGTCTCATCAATTGAAGTTATTTGCTTTTGTAGCTATCAGCGTTATCGGTTATGCTTTTCCTCTTCTAGTTATATATATGTGTGTGTATAAATATATTGTATCATATAGAAAGTAGTTACTACAATTTGATGAAAGTGATAATAAATTGAAAGTGAATAAGAATTAAAAGTGACTAAAAGAGATTACTGTAAAGATTGAATCAGTATCTGATAAATTGATATTGACTATGTTAGTATCAACTTTAAATATATGTTATAAGTAATAGAGTAATAAGAATAATGTTATTGTTAATGATTGGATGATATAATGCGTGCACTGATGATGAGTAAGTAAGGTGATTAGAAATTTTTAAAAAAAATGAGCATTTATACTGTAATATAGTCTAGTTTAAGTTGAGCAGATGTAAATAATGGATGATTCTAAATAATAGAAAATTTGAATTTATTGAGGCATAGAATAGTAAAGATTTAAGGATATGATAATAGAATGATAATGACAAGATTAGTGCTATTGTGATTAAATATAATGTGTGATATATCATGAGCATAAGAAGTATGATTATAATGAAAAGGTTAGTGACAGAATATAATGAAAAGGATAGTGACAGAATTAAAATTATAGTAACAAGTGAATAATAAAAATTTCAATAAGGGTATAATTAATTGAGCATTGAAGTTTAGCCAAAAGTAAGTATTGGAGTTAAACACATAAAGAGAAACACATGGAATTGCACTAGTGACATAAAAATTATGGAAATAAGATGTTAATGAGTGATATAAAAATTATGGAAATCGAGTAATAGTCTAAGAATGTTAATAAGTGATATAAAGAAATTGGAACACAAAAGTTATTTGGAGACTATTAGAGGTAAAAATATCGATCGTTACATTATTGAATAAGAAAATTCGAGGACGAATTTTATGGAAGGGGGGTAGAGTGTAACACTCTAGACTATAGTACAGTAGACAGTAAGGAAATAGTGAATCATAGTGATAAAATGATGTTAATTAAAGAATAAATAGGCTAAAAAAATAATTATTGAGGAAGTACAGAAGACAGTATGGATATAACGGATAATAGTAACAGATATAATATTAATTTAAGTATGAATAGGCTCAATCGATTATTGAAATCTGCAGAGAATGATAGAGTGTAATATTCATGAATTTTTTAGACTTAACCGGTCTACTTTTGAGTTATTGTCCAGGAAAATACTAGTATTAATTACACTGCCGGAAAAATAGCAATTCAGTTAATTTAAAAATTTCTGACCCAGACCTGGGGGGGATTAAGTTAGTTAATTTTATGTAAAATTATGGTGAAAAAAAAGAGTTGAAAACTATTTTGAAATACTGAAAATAAGAGTAATGGCAAAATGATAATTTATGGCAACTTTGGGGGCAATTTTGGAAATTCACTGTCTGGGATCCAGAAATAACCCAGAACTATTTTTAAATAATAGAACAATCCAAAATAAGGTATTTCACTCCCCACACTTGAAGTTGAATCTAAATAGAATAGACAAAATAAATTACAGAAAATTTTTGGGGTCAAAATACAAATAAGAAAAATTTTGGGCTAAAGTGCAATTAAGTAAAATTATGGGACACACCTTTTCTAGAAACTAGCATATGTGGCTAGCCATGGTGTGTTATGGAGAGGATTTTTGATAGGCAATAATTAATAAATTTATCAGATTAAGGAAAATATGACAAATAGGCAAAATCTAGAAAATTCTATTTTTATCCTTAAGTTGGCTTTTTGGTGTATATAAAAAGAGGAACATAATGGCTATGGGAAAGGTGTTTTAGCTGAATCAATAATGGAGAAAATACTAAAGAAATATATTTGCTAATTCTTCCAAATAACCAACAAAAATAGATAGGAAAATTGATAAGAGAAAGAAAAATGAAGAAATGAAGTTGGTGGAAATTATGTGAAGCTATTTGGTGGAATAAAAAGGAGAAGGAATTTAATGGTTCAAGTTTAAGGTAAATTTCCTAAATTTCAGTTTTTAGTTTAATTTAAGAGTTTTAAGGTTTTATTTGGCAAATAATTGAGGTAATTAAACTAAAAATATAAAAAATAAGTTAGGATTTATATAGTTTCTGAAATCTTACTTGAGGCAGTAATTTCTAGCTAATATTACGAAATCTTAATGGCTGAATTTGAGGATTACCAAAACATTGAAGTTGTATATAAATATGTTAATTAGATTTATATAAAAGGAATTTGTAAAATTTGAAGTGAGGAAAGAGTTATTGAGTAAAAACTGTGACTAACCTGAAATTAGGTTTTTTGAAAAATGCTACTGTATTTTATTTGTACATAATTATAGAGACATAATTAGAAGAAGTATACAACATAAAAAGTGTTAATTTATGTCTTATATAGAGTCTTGTGAAATATTTTTACAATTGGATTTATGGTTTAAGAGATATTCAGCCATAAGCATAATCTGCCTTGATTCACTGATAAACAGAATATTGGTTACTGATTTCTATGGATATGAGGACTTTAAAGTCTGAATTAGAGAAAGTGTTAAACATAAAATATGTTCATTTATATGTTATTTAAATGATTATAAAATTTTTTTGTAATTATATGATCACGAGATTAATTATAGGCATGGAAACATAGTTTGTTTGGATAGAGATTTCAAAGCAATAGTTTAACTTTGAAAATTCACTGATAATTGTATAGTGATCCAAATATTCTGAAATTTGGATATGTTATAATATTATATGTTTATTTACAGTAGGAAAAATAATTATAGTAATTGGATAAGTATATATTGATTTATGGGATAAAATAATATAGACTATCAGAATAAGATTTCAGGCAGAATGCAGGGTAGCAGGGCTGGTTATAAGCTTAAATTTAAATTGACACCATAAATTGTATAGCAGTGGGATTAATGTGAATTTTGGATATATTAAATATTGATATGTCTAGTTTAATTAGGAATAATAATTGAAACAATTGGATAAGTATAGAAAGAGATATAGATTAAGGAACACAGGCTGCCAGTATGGATTATTACACAGAAAAACCTTAGTAATTTAGAAATTCTTGAGAATTTCTTTAATATAAGTATAAGTAATATAACTTTGTATCAAATAGTATCTAAATGGAAATTAATTGGATATGTAGAGTCGACAATAAATAAGAGATGTGATGGGTACCATAAAAGATAAATGCAAAGAAATAGAACCAAGGAAAATGAATGGAAATGTAAAGTGCTCAGTGAAGTGAGTAATATACATACTATTTTACTTGACATTGCCTTCAAATTAAATTATTGAAATTGTCATGAAATTCCATTGTTGGCCAAAAATACCAATTGAATAATCCATGATTAATTTCATGTCCTTTATAATCCCAAATGATTCCTTTTAAATGATTTTGTATGATTGGCCTAATGCTTCATGTATTGAACCCTTGAAAGTGCTTAAGTTATTTTTGATACCTAATGATTAAGCACTATATGTATGGCATTAATGAAATGATAGAAGTTTTAATGACATTGTGCACAGTGGTTTAATGATCCTAACTAGGAAGGGGTTAAGGTCCTAACTATACGGTATGATCAACCGTATGAGTAAATAGCATGCTACCGAACTGTAGCCTCTGCTTAAATGATCAATAATGATTCTGTCATTTTATGATATGATATGCTATGAATTTTTAATGCCAATGTGAAACCAAATCCATATGTTAAATGACTTCAACTTTATGAATCTTTAATTGATTAATGAACCCA
>CANXYC010016623.1:0-10885 GCA_948193065.1 Aleurites moluccanus | reverse complement strand
AAGAGGCCTTAGGTAAAACCCTCCTTCTAACAGGAGTTATGATATCCTTTGTTGACTACTTAAATATCTACGAGTGTGTCAAACTATACTCAATGCCCACCCTTTAAGCAGACCCTTTAGGAGAGCTAGGCATGGAATTAAAGTGTAGCATCTTCACTCTAGATCACTCTTAAGCATCTCAAGTCTAAGGACATTTGCATATTTCCATGCAAAGATATGTCATTAACATTGTTTAGATTTCCATATGACTATCTCCTACGATCACTCTAATATACTTACTACTCCTAGTAAGCATCCACATGCTATACTCAAACATCCCAATATCAACATCTTTATGAGATCAAATGATTTTATCAAATCAAATAGTATACGCATGTGCTAGTCTTTCCGAATAAATAATGTCTATTCTCATTGATTCTATGACTAGGGAAATTTAGGTTAGAACATAATTGCACATGATAAGCATCTCACTATCATGATCTCATCATGAATGCCTCCATGCTATGTTTATACCATGGACTTTATTAAACAGTTAAACAATATTACTCTAAAAAATAATAAGTACTGATTAATAAATAATGCCTTTTTATTAATATATTTCTAAAAATATCATTATAATGATTGTCTTTAGAGCACCTACACTAACACATCTATCTATCTATCTTAAGAATTATAAACCTATAGCTTTGATACCACATTTGTCACACCCCAAAACCACCGGTGCTACGGTCCTAGGGCAAAGGTAGGCATAAGACCACTATAAACTCATAGAACATAACATAACCTGGATCTCATACATACCATATCCAAATATACCTGATATATATATATAACATCATGCGTATCATTCTTATAAATCATATAATCATCATTATTTCTTCATATCATGATATTTCCTCTTGTTCCCTACTAATCAAAAGACACATCTAATATCAATATGGAACAAGGGAAACTCTACAAATATGCCAATCTAGGCAATAAAAGAATACATCCTTAATGTTAACTATGGAGCTTCTAAGAATATACTTCTCATTAGACATAAGTACATAACACAAATATAATGTTTAGAAAAATTACACCCAAGAGTCCTCGTATGGAGAAGAAGTCATGAAGCTCTATCTTCTAGATTAGCTTTCTTTTGAGCTACACTATCACCTGAATTCCACAGAAGTGGAGTGAGCCTTCAACTCAGTAAGATATAAACATGAAATGCTTTAGGCTAAGCCAAAGAACTTGGATATCATGGACATGAATATACTTATACATATACTTATATTTAGGCATGAAAGAGTTATAAGAAAAAGAATCTATAAACTTGTACTTGAAAGAGCATGAGTGCTTATAACATAATAACACTATAAAATCAAATCATGTAATAGAACTAATATAATGAAAACTCATCAATATCCTAGCTACATAATCGTGACACATATGCTTGGTCGAGCATATGCCTAGAGCTCACGGCTCCCTTTAGGTGGAACACTGATAAAAACTCAATTTGTTGGTTCCCATTGTGCACATTGGACCAATGAATTTACTTTCACCGGGAAAAAATGTTTTATACATATTCATGGGTTCGTAAAGCTTGTAATTCTCAAAGAACATATTGGTCACAAGACCATCAAACATAGACACACACACACACACACACACACACACACACACACACACACACAATTAAATTTCATTATGAACTTTGTCCAAAGAGAAATAACCAAGTCATTTTCCAATATACAAGTGGTTACTTATATAAGGCAAGAAAGAATTTATCGAATAGGATATTAAACATGTATTTCATATTATGGGGAACATATATGGAGATTTATCAATATATCTCATAACGAGCAACATGCATATGCATTATTCATACTTACCGTAAAGTAATTATCCTTGCTAATCCACTCAAACACTTGAGCATGAAGTAGTCCTTCCTATTATCTTGAATTCTCCTCTCCTAAATTAAAATCCCCAAATATCCAAAATTAGGGTTTTGTCCAAACATGCTCATACAAGATAAATTCTTATGATTGTAAATATCGTTAAGAGTCTAAGCATGATTTCTAATATCAATTTAATAATCTATTAGAAGAATATAGAAGATTGTGATGAATAGCTACTATTTATCCAAAAACCCTAAATCTATGAATCTTTCATATCATCCATAACAAATGCCTTTTAATACTCATAAATAACTTATATATGTCTATTCTAGCCTTTGATTAACTTAACTTGAACTTAGAAATGAGTTTGGAGTAAATAAATTAAAATCCTAGAAATTAAGATTCTTGAAAAATCTGAAATCTCAGTGTCCGATCCCCACTTCAAGGATGCGACTGTCTTAGGGCACGGGTAGGTCTAAAACCACCAGCCACCCGTAGAATTCACTTGCAATACAATTACAATTATTAATACTTAAGATCACTCAATGATAATTTAATTCCACTTAGTACCCATTAATTTTACAAAAACATCATCAGAGTTTCCTTTGCATTTTTCATACTATTTCCAACATAAAACCAGGTCTTTCAAAAATTACACAACCTGCATAAAAATTATACTTCCAATATTCACCACCCTTATAACCTTAACTTCATAATTTATTAACATTCATGGTACTTCTATAATTAGCTCACAAGTTTCACATTTTCAATCGTTTAATTCAATTACATTTTTCAATTTAGTGTCAATTAATTAAATTTACATAGATCAATTTCCATTTGATATGCCATATTAGTCTTTAATCATTTTTGAGCCTTTTATTATCACCCCAAATGAATTATTATCATTGTTCCCATATCAGTATACTAGAGTTATACTGTCACTTTACATTATACTCATTTTCTAAACCTTTATTATAGAGAAACTAAAATATTTAATTATCTTCAAAATAATAAGAAATTTCGTTGACCTTGATGGTTCCAAATGAAAGAAAATAAATGCCTTAGAACCACTTCTACACAATTATGTACTTGAAAAATATTAATAACCACAATATGAGTATATAACTCAATGAGTGAAGATATATAACAATGTATGCAGGTTTGGTATATAATGAAAGTTTATGAATCAATAGAAGATATTAATTTTTGGTAGCCAATATATCAGGGGTCACATTAATCAATATAGCAAAAGTCATGTAAATTAGTATATTAGTAGTTTCATTAGTTGATATATCAAAGATCACTATAATGCCATATCAGTACAATTGCATGACATAAAATTTGGGCCATATGTTCAGTATAACAATAATAATAAGCAAAGGCTACAATATGGTAGAATGCTTCCACTCATACAGTTGATCACACTGTATAGTTGAGAACACCCTTCCTAGCTGGGGTCCACTGATATCATTATACACAATGCTGATATTATTTTAATTCCTACCCCATCAGGAGGGCTTCTCTGTCAATGCATTGCAAAGGAGGAAAATTGGGTTCACATTTAATGAATCATATGAGTTCAATGTAAAATTGGGGTTCATTTTCGACAATAGAATCTATTATCAATAGGTTCAATTCACATAACAATTCAATGAACAGTAGCAATGAATGTTCAGTCATTAGGGTCAATTGGGTTTGGTAATTTCAACAAAGCACATGGAATGCAAAATCATGCACAACCATATTTCTATAACTCACCTTAGCCTTTTAAACCTCTCATTTAAATTCTTTAGCGTATTAGTTACATTCCATTGCACATTTTGTCTCCATTTCACTTTTCAATATTCCTTAGTTGCTACATATTCAATTAAACTCAATTTAGATACTAATTAACATGAAATTACATCAATTAATCTTAGATTAAAGAAAATCCTTAAAATTCCCAAATCCTAAACTTGGTTCTTAAGAAAACCTACACTAACAGTCTGTGTTCTTTTGGTCATATCTCACTCTACACTTATCCAAATTATTCAATTATTTTTCTAATTAACCTAGACATCTGATTTCTAATATATCTAAAAATCACATTTTTCTAAGCTCTACAGAATTTATGGTGGAATTTCTAATTTTGTCCTGCATCCAGCAATCTACCTACAACTCCTATATGAGCAACCTCTACTATTTTACTTGTAACTCAACGTGTAGGTCTCCAATTGCAAATATGTTTCTCTTATTTTTAGCTAAGACATAAGGGAACATTTTTCATATTTAACAATTTTCCTAATTCAGAATCTAAGGTTCTTATATCAATAGAGAATAATAACCCTTTCCTATTTGTCTATCAATCTAGATAGGTAATACGTATAGCTTAATATCTCTCAAAATACAAATGAGATGATAAAACCATTTTACAAGCCTCTATATAAGGCATAAAGAAACACTTTTATGTTGAAAACTTCTTCTAATTCTGTCTCTAACATTCTGTAAAATTAAAACACAGTAACCCTTTTACTGATATCTTCATCCAAGTCAGTTTGTATTTTTACTTAATATCTTTTTCTTCACTTTAAATTTCATAAATTCCTTTTATAAAAATATAAATAACATAAATATCTACAACTTTTATGTTTTACACTTTCCTAAATTCATTCATTAATTCTATGTAATTCTAGCTATAATTTTTTGATTCAAAAAAGATTTTAGTATTCCTCTAAACCCAAGTTCATCTTTAACTTCTTTAGCTCAATTAATTCAATTTATTACCCAATCAAGCTATAACTTTTACAAATTAAATTAAATAATTAAGTTTAGGAACTTTACCTTATTTTAGGTGATCCTTTTCTTCTCTTTTCCCTTTAACATAGCTTGAGAATAATTTTCATCACCCTTTTCTTCATCCATCTTCTTTCTTTCATCTACTTTTCCTAACTTGTTTTTGGTTTTTATGGATGAAGGTTGGAAAATATTTCTTTTGAGATTCTTTAATGGTGGTTTGGCCCTCCACACTTCAAATAGCTAGCCTATCTCTTTCTTTTATATACACCAATGCTCATAAGAAAAATTGGAGAAAAATATAGAGAATTCTAGAATTTTGGCTATTTGTCAAATTTTCATAAATTAGTGAAAAAATCTCAAATAAAAATTTATCCTCCGTTGGCAAAATACATGAATTATCTAGAAAATGTTGGTGTAAATGGATATTTTCTTAGTGGGTCCCATATGTTTTGATATTTAGACTTGATCCAAAAATTTTCATATTTATAATTGCGACTATAATTCTTTTTAATTATTTTCAATTGAGTCCATAAATTCTTCTCATAAGTCATATGGAACCTCACCTTATATTTAGTACCTCAATTCAACTTAATTAATTAACCTCTATAGCTAAAGAATTTTTATACCGAAATTCTTTTGATAAAACTCTAAAAATTGAAAATTTATAATTTTTCCTAAATCCATTTTTCTATCTCCAAATTGACTATCATACACTTTAATTCCATGAAATTTCCATTCATTCATTCACTTTGATTAATTATCCTCAATTGTTCTCCGATCCTTAATTCGATGAAACTCCAAAATCGAAAATAATTAAATTTTCCTTAAATGCACTTTCTAAATTCTTAATTTTTTAATGCATTTCCTTTAATCTTATTGAATTTCTATTTAAACAATCTAACTTGAGACCTTAAATATTTTGGGATGTTACACTCAATGTTCTTGAAGGTTTGATTCTTGAATCTTAGGTTATTTGAGATGTAATAAATGTTTAAGAAGAGAATTTAATGAGTGAGTGAGTGGTTGGGTGGTTTTAGTGTATTTATGAAGAAAGAGAGAAGGAAAGATGAAGTAAAAGAGCTAGAAATGAAGAAATGAGGTTCAGGTTTATATAGGCTGGAGTCTTCATGCCTGTGAAGAGAGACTTCATGGGCGTGAAGGCCACTGTCATGCTTGAGATCGAAAACATTTTCATAGCCATAAATGGGTGCTTTATGATTGTGAAGGCCAATCTGAGGAAACTTGAAAATCATACAAAAATATTCTCACAGTGGTGAAAGGTTTCTCATGCCCGTGAAGACATGCTTCATGCCTATGAAGAGAGTGCTAAGTGGGAATCTCGCATGTTTCTCCATTCTAACTTGTCCAAAACTCAAACAACTCAGTTAAACCATGTATAACACTTCAAACTCAAGCATAACTTATCATCTATCATCATAAATCCATTCTAAGAGTAATCTATACTCAACATACATTCTCATAGCAACTATCATGTATATACACACATGAAATCATCTAACATGCATCAAACAAAACACTAGTAAATCTAATGCGCACATTCTCAAACTTGCAACCCAAGTACTAGGTATTATAGTAACAAGCATATGGCATAACAAACTTGCCATCATTTTGCTGTAAGTGCAATTCTTTTCTTATGCCCATTGCTTTCATATCCATATGACTCTTAACATTATCACTAGTTTTTCCATTTGTGTTCATCAATGTTCCCAAAATGTTTTCACATATATTATTCTCTATGTGCATTACATCCAAATTGTGACACAATTTTAATGTTTTCTAATAAGGAATTCAAAAAAATACTCTTCTTTGTCTAATTTAGCTCTTGATCTGTATGTTTACACTTTTTTTGATTATATGGCTTTCCAAATTTCACACCTTCTAGAAGATAAGTAAGTTGATCTAAAATTTCCTCTCCTAATAATTCTTTAGGTTTTGACCGATTTTCAGGCTTACCATCAAACTTTTTACTTTTTCTCCATGTATAGTTTTTATTCATATATCTGCGATGACTCATATAACATTATATTTTTTTTTGCCATTCTTTAAAGATAGTGAACATGTCCACTTATTAAAAATTGGACAAGCCAATTTTCTTTTTGTGCTCTAGCTTGATAACATTGCATATGTACGAAGATTATTAATGGTCCACAATAAAGTTGCATGCAATATGAATTTCTCACCACTATATGCATCGTATGTCTCCATACCATTTTCCCACAAATCTTTCAAGTCATCTATTAGTGGACGCAAATACACATCAATATCATTGCTAGGAAAATCTTTACCAGGTATAAGTACATATAAAAATAGAAAAGGCACTTTCATACATTTTCAAGTCAGTAAATTATAAGGTAGTGAAATAACTGGCCATATACTATATTTGGTACTCATATTACCAAATGGATTGAATCCATCACTTGTAAGTCCAAGTCATATATTACAGGATCTCTCGCAAACCAATCATGTTTATTGTCGAACTATTGCCATTCTTTGACATCAGCTGGATTCCTAATCATACCTGTCACATCCCACTTTTGGAACGCGAGGGTCGTAGGCTATAGGTGGACATAAGGTCACCGAAAACCCATAGAACCCGCTAACAATCCAGATATCAATCATTCATTCTTAACTCACTATTTAATATTCAAATTTTATTATTTACTTGTAAAATTTTCAGAAATTTTACCATAGTTTCTTTTGAAATTTTAACTTTATTCCTAATCCAAAACCGAGTCTTTCAAAAATTACACAGCCTATACAAGAATTTTTTTTTCACTCCCAATAATTTGTCATCCTTACACCCTCAACTTCACAATTTACACAGACATACATGACACTTCTAAAATATCTTTTTTAAAACATGTAAATTTCATTTTAGCTATTTCAGTATCACTGTCTTTATCATTTTACTATCATTATCATTAAGCATTACATATTATAGTCATTCATTACCAAACTTTAATAGCAAATCACTTAAATGTCAATTACTTTACTGTTCATATATTATTATAGTACTTAATCACCTAATTATGCACAGTACCATGGAGCTCTAAGAGTTGACACTTATGACCTTTAGTGAAAAAATTCTACCTCGATGTACTTGACGTCCCAAGTTGGAAAAGAATTTGACTTGAAATTAGCCTTCTCTATCTCATCCTTATAAAATTTATAAATAACTACAGGGTGATTATAACTCAGTGAGTAAAATATATATATAATGCTTATAAGGCCAATTCTTTTTAATAATAAAAAAAGGCTAACAAGATATATTTGAGAATATTGGTTAACAATAAATAGATAGAGATGATGCCAATAAAGAAATATGGAACACATAGGTCATTGCTGTTAGGATTTAGGCCGTCAGGCACAGTGGAAAACAAAAAAAAATCTCAATCCAAGATCTTTATGTTGATTAAAATCAAAGATTAGATTAAAGATTCAAGATCTTTTACCTTTGTGTTAGAAACTCTTTATTCACTGGATCACCAAGAAAGGGTTGTAGCAAACTACTATCTTTCCACGAGACGAGGAAAGCCTGAATAGTAATCCATGCGAAGATCAAACAACAAGCCGTTTTAGAAAGAGAAGCCAAAAACCCTTATGTGCAAGTCAAGGGTGTTTCGGCTTAATGGAGAATACAAGGGATTGGCCGAATTCTTTTGGTGTTTCCTCTCAAGGTGTTTCGGCCAAAGGGATATATTATTACTTCTAGTTGACTTAATTATGATCTCATCATATTTATAAGTCTCTTGACCAACTAGGTTTTAATGTAACGGCTTAGATTAAATCAATAGTTTTAATGACAATAATGCCATTAATGAAAAAGTCAAAAACACTCCTTTGACTTTAGACTTATTGATCATATTCTAAATATAATCCTATGGTCCTAATTTAATTAAATACATCATATGCAAATAATTAGATTAGATAATTAATTTAATCATATTAAATTATTGCAAAACCTCTATAATTAAATATATGAATTAAATCTCATTTAATCATAATTTAATTTCCTTTTTCACTTATTGTTTGAAATACTTCTATGCGTGTGACCTAATAGGTTCCCTAATTATATGGCAACTCAAGTCCTTAATTATTTTCTTAAATTAGTTTAGGAAACTCTCAAGTGGAATTCCTATTTCCAAAATAGGAAATTTCCATAAAAGGTAATCCTTGTCCAACAAGGATTATATGAATTAAACTTCTTTAATTCATAATCAATTCTCTAATTGAACCTTTCTAACTTAAGTAGTTCATGAGTGGTATCTTGCCACACATCATGACCCCTAAATAATTAGAAATTACTAGTGGTAAGCAGAAACCCTAACACATGGACAATATTGTGCTACTAGTCCCTTCATACCCCTTTACCAAGTTCGGTTTAATGTATGGACATTATGTTAACTCCATTAAGCTGGCTACACCACACTTAGCCCGAACAGAAGTTCCTTGTAATCCGAGCATCATTACTAAAATGATTTCCTTAAAGACCATCTCTAAGTACTATCCACTTTGGCCAAAGATTTCCAGTAATGTTCTCATACAAGAGGCCTTCGGTAAAACTCTCCTTCTAACAGGAGTTATGATATCCATTGTTGACTACTTAAATATCTATGAGTGTGTCAAACTATACCCAATGTCCACCCTACAAACAGACCCTTTGGGAGAGCTAGGTATGGAGTTAAAGTATAGCATCTTCATTCTAGATCACTCTTAAGCATCTCAAGTCTAAGGACATTTGCATATTTTCATATAGAGATAAGTCATTAACATTGTTTAGATTTCCATATGATTATCTCCTGCTATCACTCCGATGCAATTACTACTCCTAGTAAGCATCCACATGCTATACTCAAACATCTCAATGTTAGCATCTTTATGAGATCAGATGATTTGATCGAATCAAATAGTATACGCATGTGCTAGTCTTTTCGAATCAATAATATCCATTCTCATTGATTCTATGACCAGGGAAATTTAGGTTAAAACATAATTACACTTGATAATCATCTCACTATCATGATCATATCATGAATGCCTTCATGCTATATTTAAACCATGAACGTTATTAAATAGTTATGCAATATTACTCTAAACAATAATAATTACTGATTAATAAATAATGTCTTTTTATTGATATATTTCTAAAAACATCATTACAATGATTGTCTTTAGAGCACCTATACTAATATTAATATGGTATGATATGTGTTTTGATATGGATAGTAATGAGTATAAGTCTTACCAGAGTAATTTGGTTGTTATAGGGGAAAGTTCCCAAGTTAGAGCCACTGATGGCGAGTCGCGGGCTGGATAGATTTACTGGGGAAATATTTGAAGTTTTTGCTAGAGGTGAGTCCATATATATGATTCATGAATTATTTATTCATAAGTTATGCATTTATGCATATGAAATGATATACTTGATTGAAAACCATTAATGATCCATTTTTGGGCAGTTTTGCTAAAATGACTTAAAATAGTGCTGCCGAAATGCCTAAAATTGGCCTAAACTTTGATTTGGTATAAAATTCATTCTGAAAGGCTTTTTGATATCAAACCAAGCCCAATTATGTATTATATATATGTATTTATCATTTATATAAAGAAAATTACATGGAAATATTGATTTCAAGGCAAACCAAAAAGTGCCTGAAAAATTAGAAACTGACCCGTAATTTAGGGCTGTCAGTTGTGCTGGCGCAACTGGGCCCTGGCGGCCAAAAATTTGTTCTTGAGCCAAATTCTTCCTTTTGGATTTATAATGTTGTATATCATCATTTAAGTCATATTTGAGACTTATATTGATATGTTCATGCTATATGAGACATTTGCATATAATATGTTATAACAGGACTACTTTGATGGTGTAGTAATAATCCATCGGCTGTATACACAGATATATGTTATGACCTCTGCTAAGGAGGGGTAAATTCCCTATGACATGTTGTGATTGGTTGGAAATGGGTGATTGGAGGGATATGTGAAGGAAGAGAAGTGAAGTAACAGCACAGTTTTATGATATGATATGATATGATATGTTACAGAATCCTATTATATTATATGCATTATGGTTCATGATATGTATTTCATCATTCTATCACCAGTATTCATATATACAGATCATTAATGGATAGATGTGACTTTTCATGAATAATATTGCATACTCATATATATTGATTCACTGAGTATAATCTTATACTCACCCC
>CANXYC010016622.1:0-32209 GCA_948193065.1 Aleurites moluccanus | reverse complement strand
TAGAATCAATTCTAATTAATTCGTCCCTATGTTTAATTCTCCCACAAACCCAAGAATATTCCCACTGTATCAGTGGATGCTCTTTTCTGTCTGTAATCGAAAAGTGTTTTATGCTATTATACACTCTTCCAGGGATTAATGAATTCCCTCCAAAAATTTTATCCATAAACTAGCAAATTAAATAAATTTTGGACCTATATGAACAGTATTTTGAAAACCAGGGACCAAAATATAATTAAATGTTAGTTTATTTCTGGAAAGGGACTTTTATGTTTTAAAAACTAAAATTCAGGGATTTTATCGTTACAAAATAAAGTTAAATGTTTTAAAAACTAAAATTAAAGGATTTTATCGTTACAAAATAAAGTTAAAGGACCATAAAGTGTGTTAATCTAAAATTGAGGGACGATGACTGAAACTAACCCCAACACTTTACCTTAAATTACTATTTTGTTCATAACCAAAGCCAAACTCATTACTCATTTTATCATAAAAAAAAAAAAAGGTTTAAAGTCTCATTAATTTCACATTATGCATAAAATTAAAATTAAAAATTAAATAAATACAAAATTCCATCAATCTACAGAATCCAAAAGGGGAAAAGGAAACAAAAATTATTGAATTGCAAAGACTAGTAGTTTGTAGTTCTCACCATGGCCAAGCTAGCTACTAGCTAAAATGGATCACTCCACCATTATTCCCTTTATCATCAAGTAGAAGAAATGAAGAAGAAGAAGAAGAAGAAGCCTTTGGAGGGTAAGGTAAGGTGAAAGTGAAATAATATTTTTAAGTATAAACCTCAAGACTATATTATGACTTCAATGAAAGAGAATGTTAAGACTTTAGGACAGTTCTTGCATATGATGCTATGTTACTGTTCCACTGACAGCTTACCTTATGCATTTTAATTATATGATAGAGACATTAAACTCCACAAAGAATTCAAGGGAAAAGGAAAAAAGAAAAGGAGAAAAATTAAAATATTTATATATAAGAAAGGCCAAAGGTATAAGAGACAGAGTTCTTTTCCTAAAGAGCAACTTTGTCCACCAGTGTGTCTTTCACTCAATCATCTTATAGTCGTTTTCAATTTAATTTATTGAAAGTTTTATCAAAATTCAATTTAATAAAAAAAAAAAAAAGGAACATTGTCTTTAAGGATTAGTATCTTTGTATTTGTAAATATTAAAATTTTATTTTGAGAAATTTATGGAAATGTCATTATGTATAATACTTTTACAAAAATGACTCCCCATTAATTTTAATTAAAATTATGACACTTGCTTTTTATAATGATATATTACCCTTATTTAACTTGAGAAAAATTAAAAAACACAAACCGCCTTACCATTTTCTTCATCTTTTCAAATTGTTTTTCTTGTCTATTATTTGAAAGAAACCGCTACCTTCAGTTTTTCCGTTTTTCTTCAATCAATTTCTTCAAAGCTTTCTTTGTTCTCCTCAATTTATATTTCAGCTTCCCGTTGCCTTCAAAAATTTATATCTTCTCCTTCTCAGTCTCTTCATCTACTTTAAAATCGTGAATCATTCATAATATTGATCTCATCCTTTTCAAATAACTATAAATGACCGGTGAGAAGAAAAATGTAATTTTTTTAAAAAAAAATTATTCATTTTTCGATAGAGTTTGGACAATATACCGACTGTTATATCATGAGTTTAGGATTTTCTAAGGTCGATAGTTTAAAAATTGTTAAAATCTATTTTATTATGCAGTTTGCATTAAAATAAATATTTTTGTGGTTTTGACATGGATTTGACACGATTTCGATACAATTATCAATCAAAACTTGATCTAATTGAAGTCGAAAATTTTATAATTTAAGTTGACTCTTCTCTGATTTTGACTTTTTAGTTAATTACATTTGTTAGGTTAATTTTAAATATAGTTGTGATTTTATTTTAACTTATTTCGACTCTGTTTAAATTCAAAAATTAGTCGAATGAAAGTCTAAACAAATTCGAAACTAGGTCTAATCAATGAATTTTGAGTATTAGCTTAATATTTTATTTGATCGCAGGTTGTTGCTAAGCAATCAGATGAGATAACAGCCAAAATTACTATTTACTCACATTTTGAAAGAATAGCATTATATAGGGAATTGCTAAGCCCTCCCTAGCAGCAAATTTGTCAAGTCCATGCTTGTGTAAGTCTGCTTTTTAATGTCCTAGTTGATCAAGTGTTACATCTATAGGTGATTCATTATATATTGTAAAATGAAATTAAGCCCACACATGTAGAACTATTAATTGACTTATCCACAATGTGGTTTAATCTTGGTCGGTCGAGGGTGAAGTTTGGCCAAATTGAATTTGCATTAGTGATGGGGCTTTTGTTTGGTGATTATGACAATGTTGTGCTAGATGAAACTCCTAGACTATTAAGGAAAATAGTTGGCATGGCGGTTTTGGGTCCTATTATCAAGGTGAAGGACCTCAAACGATGTTTTGAAAGATTTATATTTAGAGATATAGATGATCGAGAGAGCATGAAGATGGTTTTGGCATACTTTGTGTCAACCATTTTATTGTCAAGTGGCCAAAGTATGAGGGCGGATTATAAAGTTTGGGTCCTTGTAGATAATTTTGAGCAGTGGGACTCATTCAGATGGGGTAGCTATATATATGATTACACCGTGAAGAGTCTTAGAGCTAGTATCAGGAATTTTAGAGATAGTAATAATGGAACCTATTCCTTAAGTGGCTTCTCATATGCATTTTTTGTAAGTATGACATCTTAAGTTTCTTCCACTTTGATTATATTAGCATGATTCCTAATTAACATCCATTTATTATAGGTGTGGGCAATGGAAATTATTCCAACTCTAACAAAAAAAAGGTATTTGCCAACCAAAGCAACCAAAATTATATCCAAGAATTTTAAGTTGGAATTCTCAATATAATCAGAAAGTGAGATATGAATATCTAAAAGACACCATTTTTTCTAAAAAGGTATGTTTTGACTATATTTTGAATATATTATTTAGATTTTTGAATATATTTCGACTATGTTTCGAAAAATATCATATTGTTATCTAATTAAAACAAATTCAAAATTTAGTCAAATTTTCACTTCAGGGTTCTTATATTTTTTATTTATATGGAATTGCAAATATTGAAAGGAAATTAGATAACTCCTACAGATGAAGAAATGAGGATGCTTCAGGTTCTCTGAGGGTTTGCCATCCTCTTTATCAAAAGATGTTCCCCCTATTATTTCTGAATCTTCATCATCTTCTGAACTAAAACAGCCAAAACCAAAACGTAAACCATCCTTTCCTCCTCATCATGGTATTGTTGCCACATCATCAAGTAACGGGATAATGAATCAGATGGATAAAATGTTCAAGAAGATGCAAAAAGAGAAAAATGAGAGGTTTGCTAAAATTGAAGAAGTCCAACTAAAACAAAATAAAAAGTTGGACAAGATGGAGCAAGTCCAACTACAACATACTAAAAAGTTGAAAAAACTAAAGCAACAACAAAACAAAATTATGAAGGATGTAAAGGAAATTTTGGATATTGTTGTTGCTATTGCAAATCAAAGTAAAAGGCAAAGGGCTAAATCCCCTACTTTCTATTATGCTCAAGTGGTTGTTGATACTACACATCAAATATAGTCATCTTCACTTAAATCAGATGATACATCAGCACATCAAAGGGTGGAGGATTCAGCTAAAGAACATATAGAATCACAACAAATGGTGGAGGGTTCAGCTAAAACTCCATTTGAGACATCAGAAAAACTACCAAATAAATCCTTAACTTAACGACCAAAATTGGAAATGTTGGAGCTTTCATTACTGCATCTTGTGGATGAACCATAACTGCCACAAATTCAGCTAAACCTCCATTGAATGTATTATAAGAGGAGACAGCAGCTAAACCACCACAAAAATCAACAAAAATGGATTTGGATATAGAGACTATAAAAGATAACAAAGGGCGCCATTTAAGCCGATTCATGAAGTCTCCTTATATTGTTGAGTATCCTCCAATGAAAAGGCAAAAATTGGAGACATCTAATGAACATGATACATTTCCTGAGGATTACAATAAGTGGATAGCTGATGACTTCTCCGTTATTCTTAATAAGGTAGTAGATTTAAAAAAAAAAGAATTCTACACAGAGCTGAATAATCTTATAGGATGGGCAAACGATGAAGTAATTTTCTAACATATTTTGTTATACAATTGAGTCAAGTTTTAATTTTTTTTTCTAACACTTTGGTAAACACATTTTAGCATATGGATTTCAATGGCATTATGCTGAGGAAGAAGCTCTTTAAAGACAGAGAGAATGGTATAGACTGTCCTAGAATAGCATTAATGAAAGTACATTTCTTGGTGAGTAATCATTATCCACACTACGTTCAACTTTATTTCAAATAACATCTACTTTATTTCGACTAACTTCTACTTTATTTTGACTAAATTTGCTTTCATTTCGACTAAATTCGACTTCATTTCTACAAAATTCAAACTGATTGAAATGTGTTCACTTCATGTTTAGGTGCAACTAAATGCCTGTTATGAAGCCAAGGTCAATAATAACTAGAAGAAATTTTCAAATGATGATGCAATTGTGAATTATGTCAAAGGCTCTAATTTTTTTGGGTATAAGATTCAGTGGTTCCCTTGGCTCGAAGGGTGTGATCATTTTGGATTCCAATGCCTTTTTAAACACCATACTCAAAGGCATGTCTAAGTCAGTAAAGGATCTCCATTCAAGCCTCATTAGAGGATGATTGGACAATATAATTACTTCCCCTCCTTTTTTATTTGTGGAGTTGTTTGAATTGGAAAAGTAGTTAGTGTTCCTTTTGAACCTTACAGAGTTAGGGGTTTCATTTTTAAGTTGTCAACTTTGGATCAAATCCTCAATCTTAAAGGCTAAGGCAATAAGAGCCTTAAAATCTGGGAGGTATTGAGTCTAAAGGTGGGTTTGATATGCTATGAGGAGGTTCTTGATCAATATGCTCCTGCTCGGTGGGTCAATTCATCATTTGGGCAGCTTTTGCCCTCCACCTAGTAAGAAAAGTGAAAAAATATTCCCTTTGTTGTTGTTTGGTGGTTTCAAGATCCTTTCTTGTGATGTCAACCTCAATGTTATTGTGGTACTATTTCACAAAAGCATTGCAAATGTCATCGTATGACTTTTTGAAGTTGGTGTATAGATCAACAAAATATCTCATAGTAGCTCCAGTAACGGATTATTGGAACAATTGAGCAAGAAGCTGATTGTCCACGCCAAGAGAATTTATTGCTCCCACATACATTTTAAGGTGAGTTTTGGGACAGGTGGTCCCATCAAACTTGTCTATGGATGGCATCTTGAATTTTGGTAGGACCCTTGCATTGGGGAAGAGTGTGAGGGAGTCAACATCGATTAAGTTCTCATGCCTCTTAATGTTTTTGAGAACCCTTTCCACAACTTTCAAACTTTTTCTTGAGTTTTTTTTTAGTTTCAGACATAGCTTGGTCTTCTTCTTCTTAGAAGAGAGGATTGGTAATAGTTACACCCGGGGTCAACCCATTGTTTGCCAAATCAACTATGGGAATCTTTGAAGTAGAGGCATTGGCCTTTGGGTTGGATGACTTGGTAGCTAGGTGTGAGTCTAGCATAGTTTTCATCTCCTGGAGAATGGATTGGTGTTGTTGGTTCATCTTTTTAGTGAACTGGAGGTTCATCTCAATGAAGCGGTTTTGTTGGGCTTCTATGGCAGCTTGGAAAATGTCTTCTTTGCTTTTAAGGAGGTTGATAAGGAGTGTGTTCATGGTCTCAAACTCAGTTCTAACTTCAGTTCTAGGTAAGTCAACCATTGATACCTTCAAAATATAATAACCATGGATTAGGTATGGTTGAAGTGGGCTCATAATCTAAGATAGTATGGTCATCTTAGTTGGGTCATGGGTACAAGGCTTTTAGTTTATATGGATTTTGACTTAAAAGGTACTTGGTCTAACTATTATGGGTGCATGAGCATGGCATGGATACATGATCATGGTACAAGAAAAAGGTTTCATAATGACAATTTAATAATATTATGGTTCACGGGCCCTAAGGTCCAAGATCTAATGTTTATCACATGAAGGCTAGGTGGATTGGTTTAAAGGGTATCCGTCATTTTAGGGCAGTGATATACCTAACCACATGTGAGTTAAAGAACCTTGCGTGGGTCCAACATTATTACTTCCCATTACACTTCAAAAAGATTGAAGATTTGTTGTGGAGTGGATGCTTTTGCTATCCCCTAACATACTCAAAGAGAGTTGTCAGGTCGATGCTACTCACTATTCGAAGTTTTTGATTTATAACTGGTTATACAAAGTGATGCATGCAAAATCAATAGTTAAATAAAAAGCCAAAACAAAAGTTATTTCAAAAAAAAGAGTATTTATTTTCTTTTCAAATCAATTAGTAGTCCTCTTTAACTTTAGAAAAAGTTTATCCCCAGTGGAGTCACCAACTGTGAGGCCTCACCTGAGCACCGAGATGCTCAAATCAAAGGGGAAATTTCCTATGGACTAAAGGCAGTTTTGTCTAAATTATTTCTTTAATATTTTATTTTGAAAATTCGTAGAGTCGTCACCTTCATTTTTAAGGGAAAAGAAAGGAAAACCCAATTTGACTCCAAAACATAAACCATAGATAAAATCACTAGACCTTCGAACCGGGACTAAGCTTCGGGATTAGGTTTTCGGTTTACAATAACTCTCATTTTGGCTTATCACTTAATAATTGACTTATGAAAATAGGATTTCATGAGCAAGTTATAAAGATGGAAAATATACAATGCATGAGGCATGATAAAAAATATATATATATAACATTAAAGTAAAGAACATAAGATAAAAGAGGTTTAATACGTCAAAAAAGCCAATAATAGGGGATGTTTACTCTAGCCGTCAATGAAAATTCTAGGTTAACCACACATTTCCTAAAATAACATTAAAACATATTAAATTAAGAGAAAAGGAAGGTTTTTTTGGGGTTTTTGGATTTGAAACTGTAAGACAACTTGTCTGCATATACCATTGAATGAGAATCAAAACCCACACAGTTCTCTCTTTTTGCGAAGGAGGTTTCATTTGATTTTAAGAAAAGATTAACTTTGTGGTTCTTTTAATTAATTTATACCAATTAATTTCGAAGTACGAACATGATACCTTGGTTCGTGGGGAATGACTTCATAGAGTTCACCCGGATCGGAGTTCCACTTTGGTTTGGTAAGATGAGATGGCGTGCTTCAAGTTGATACTTCTAGATTGACTCAAATAGAGATTTCTCTAGGTCTTCTATTCCTCCCACTCAAAGAGAGTTGGAGAAATCGGTTCGAAATCAAAGAGAGATGAACCACTTATGAACAAGAAAGCTAAGTATTAGGGGATAAATGAGAGCCAACTAAGAAAATTTTGACTTAGTTGTTCCGTAACTCAATGAGAGTCGGTGTGTTTTGAGAAGAAAATTGAGCCTTGTATTTATAGAAAAATGTCTGAGGGAAAATCAAACTGAAATTCAATGTGGGATTCACATTCTAGGTTTGGTGGCTATTGTGCTAAAGCTTGGAGGCATCAAACAAACATGTTGGTGGCAGGAGGATGCAAGGCTAGCTGCAGGAGCTTGCCTGGGTGACTGTGTCGCTTAAGGCTGTTTGTGCCATTGGCGGTGCCGCCAACTAGGCTTGGCACTACCGCCAAAGCATAAATTGGTTGCCACCAAGCTCGTTTTGATTCTTATTCGGTCCGATTTGCCCGATTCGAAGTGGTTTGACCTTCATTTGACTCCAATTAGCTTGGCACAATCTGATTGTCTATATTGATGGTATTTTTTATCTCTGTTCGATTGCTAATTAGTTTAGGATGATCCGATTTTGTTTAAGTGCAAAATCACGTGTTCACAATGAGCTGGGATAAATTAGCGGTTAGGAAAGACTTTGGTGGGATGGGCTTTCAATAACTACGTTGTTTCAACTTAGTAATAGTTGGGAAATAAGGTAGGTAATTACTTTCTAAGCTTGATGCTCTTGTTAGTAGACTTTTCAAAGCTAAATATTATCCACAAGTAGATTTCCTTTTAGTTATATTGGGAAATAATCCAAGCTCTATATGGAGGAGTATGTTTCAAAGTTGCATTTGTTGGAATAGGGTCGTAGATGGCTTGTGATGATAGTAGTACTATTAATGTGTGGACTGATGCTTGGCTTAAGGATGGAAATGGTCAGAAAGTTGCGAGTCAGGCACTAGATGGGTTAGAAAATCTTTGCATTAATGATTTGATGATCCTTGGTTTCCAATAGTGGGATGTTGAGTACATAGAGGAAATTATGATGGGCCAAAATGTAGCATCAATTTATAAAATTCCTTTATGTAACGGTTTTGGTTGTGATACTCGAATTTGGCATTATACATCTAATGAAATTTATTTTATTAAATCAGGTTGTAGATTAGCTTTTGAGATAAAAGACAATGACATGTTGCTACGTGCTCAAGGCAACTGGTGCAAGCTCTAGAATTTGAAATTGCCGCAAAAAATAAAGGCATTTCTATGGCTTCTAAGTAGGGGTTGTCTCTATCTACGAACTCATTCGGTGGCCAAAGGTATGCATATCTATACATAGTGACTTTACGTGAGATAGTAGCTTAGAGAATGTAACTATTTGTTCAGAGAGTGTTGATTTTCTCATGATTGTTAACTGGAGGTAGATTTGCAGGACTTGTCATTATCTCAGCCAAAGTTTGGTGTTTGGTTCCATAATATGTTTCAGTCTCTACCTAGTCAAGATTGTGCAAAGATAGGGATAGTTTTATAGAGCATTTGGAAGAAATAACAAGTTATGGTTAAATCGTCATGATTATGCAACTAGAGCAATTAACGGAGGAATGAGCTTGTGTGGAGAATGGTTGTAGGCGCAAGAAACAGGCTTGTGAAGCATGTATCGCATACTACACATAATGCTCAAAAACGGGGAGTAAATCAACTCAAAATTTCATGAAGTATAATGTAGATGCAACTTTGTTCCCATCGAGTTCTTTGACTGGATTTGGAGTTTTCATAAGAGATTCTAATGGAGACTTTGTACGTGGTTATTCATGGAAGCATCAGGGGTCGTGTATGGTTAAAAAGATTGAGATTTTTGGCCTTTGTGGTTATTCATTAGTTGTTACAATGTCAGTTAAGAAAAGTCAGGGGCAGAAATAAGAAATTTAAGAAGGGACACTATTATATTGATATTCAAGAGTTAAGCATAGTAATCAAGTTTCAATGATAAAAATAAAAAATAATTCACCTATTACTGTTTAGCTGAATTCGAATAGCATATTAAATATTAATGTCACGATTTAAAATATTTTGATAGATGATATTATTGTTATGTTTGATTTAATTTTATTAAAAATTTTATTTTATTTATAAATAAATTTTTATATTTAGTATATTAAATAATAAATATAAAATTTATTTCAAACGAAATAAATATTATATTTGATATTATTCTAAAATATATTTTAATATTTTAATTGATAAAAAATATTCCTATAAATATATTATTTATTTGCTTATTTATTTATGATGGATAACATATGTAAAATATTAAAATTAATAAGAATATTTTAATTTTTTAAAATTTATTAGTTTAAAATTATGAAATTCAATTGAAAATATTAATTATTTTGCTAGAATTTAGTTTAATTATTTTTAATTTTATAAATTTAATTATTTAAAATTTTAAATAAATTTAAATTTAAAATAAATATAAAATTATAAAATTATAAATAAATTTTATAAAATTTTATAAAATTCATTTTTATTAAATAAAATGTATTTGATAATTATCATAAGGCATAGGAGAATAAGTATAAAGTGCAATATATGACATATTAAATATATATCCCAATGTAAGTGTGATAATTTAATAAGTGTGATATAATAAAAAAAATTAAAAATGGGAAAAGAAAATGGACCCATGGCTCCTATAGCCATCATTTTCAGGTTTCAATATTGATAGATATGGACCAGATGAAAGATGGTCCCAATAATCGCTATAGTCTATGGCAGTGTGTGCCACAGGCCACTATTACTGAATTCAGTGTTTGCCACGCTCTTCTAACGCGTATAAAAGAGAGAGGGTCATGAGACTGAGTCTCTAGGCCTTACTAATAAAATAACAAAAAAAAAAAGATGATGTATCGGATATTATTTTCTCACTTCAAGTAAGGTATATTTGAGTTCACTCTTACTTTATTATTTTTTTTATTTATTTTAACATTTATTTTTTCCGTACAACCATTTTTTTATTATTTTAATATATATTTTCTAATTAAATATAATTATTTTTTATTTTTAAAAAATAATAAATATTTTTATTTTTTAAATTTACATTAATTATATAAAATAAATATATCAAAATATTATTGAAATGTTAAAATAATATATAATTTTAATTAGAAAATAAAATAATTAAATTAAAATATATTTAAAAGAAAATTAAGATATTTATTTTGAAATAAAGGAGTACAAAATAAAACAAAAACCAACGAGAAGAAAAATTCAAAGTGGAAGTATGATAGAGATTGAGCCTACAAACGAAGAGGAGGTTTGAACCATGAGGAACCAGAAAAGGCAAGAACTGCGCGAAGGTGATCCATTAATGCTGTAATGTTCAGATCATCCAGGTATGACTCTTATGACTATACATTGAATGGGAGCAATTTTATATCCTGGAATCGATCTATAAGGATTGCTCTAGGGGCGAAAGTCATATTAGGATTTGTAGATGGGAGATGCCTTATGCCAAAAAAAGGAATCAAAGGATTTTGATCAATGGCATAAGTTAGATTGCATGGTAACTTCTTGGATTATGAATTTGACATCCAAGGATCTTGTGGATGCTTTTTTGTATGCATGTAGGGCTAAGGAATTATGGACTAAATTGGAAGAAAGATTTGGAGAGAGAAATTGACCTTTTCTCTATCAGATAGAAAGAGAGATATCTTATGTGAATCAAGGGCACATGAGTGTTTCCATGTATAACACAAAGCTTAAGAAGCTTTGGGACGAATTAACCTACCTGATACCTATACCTGTGTGTGAGTGTGGTGCTGCTAAAATAGTATCCTAGATGAGTAGCCTGAATAGACTCATACAATTCCTTATGGGATTGAATGATGTATGATAATACCAAAAATCAAATATTACTACTTGATCCTCTGCCAAATGTTAATAAAGCCTACTCCATGGTTTTGAGAGTAGAAAAGTAGAGAGGTTCAAAATATAATTGTGGAAGTGTCTAAAAGGGCAGCCTTGTTTAACAAAGATAGCGATAAGAATGGGAATTGGAGTGTTTTTAAGGATTCTAGTAAAGATAGATATAAGGAATGATATAAGGAGAATACTTGGAGAAAGAGAGAAAGAATAGAAAGTGTCATCACTGTAGTGTACCTGGACACATTAAAGATACATGTTTTAAACTGCATAGATACCCAGAGTGGTATGATGACTTGCAGAAAAAGAGGGCAAGGAATCAAAATAGGGTAGCTAATGTGGTAGAAACTTCAAGGGATGAGTCTATGACTGTGGCTTCACAGGAGGTCACAAAGTCTGATGATCTGAGTGCAGTGGTTGCTAATGTTGTTTCTAAGGAAATGCATAAATTTATCAAGAGTAAAGGTGCTGCAGAGGGAGGCTTTGTTAATAGCCTGAGTTATGCAGGCATTTCTTATACCATTGCATTAAATTACTTTAGTTATGGTCTATAGTATTTGTGGATAGTGGATTTAGGTGCAACTAATCATATATATTTTGATATTAACCATCTTAGCCAAGCTTTCAAACCTAAACATAATCTAACTGTGTAAAATTCCCTGATAAGTCATTTCAAACTTTAGAAAATATAGGTACTGCTATTCTTGAAACTAAACTTGTTAAAATTTAACTTGTTGTCCATTAGTCAGTTGACTTAAAGCTTTCAACTTAGAATATTTTTTTTATCATACTCACTGTGAATTTCAGGACCTAAAGACTGAAAGGATCATAACAGTGGGGAAGATGCATTGTGGGCTGTATATACTAGATCATTAATGTTTCCATGTAAATACCATCAATGAGTTCCATGTCAAAGTTTCTTCTATAATTGGCATTGTTCAATCTAAACAGATTATGTCTTGTACAAATTCTTCTTCTAATAAAGGAACTCAATATATTTCTTATGATTTGTTTCATAAGAGATTAGGACACTCTTCTATGTCTAAAATTTCTTGTTTATGTGTCTCATACTAATACTTTTGAGAATGTTTGTGATATTTGTCCCAAATCAAAACAACATAGGCTTCCTTTTTCTGTTAGTCAAATATAAACTACTCAACCTTTTGAATTAATCTATATAGATTTGTAGGGACCTTACAGAACCAGTTCCTTTACTGGTGCACAGTATGTACTATTCTAGAGCTACTTGGACCTATTTACTTAGAGACAAGAAGCAAACCTATTTTCGGTTAAAAGCCTTTATTGCTTTAGTTAAGAATCAGTTTGAAAAACATGTTAAAATAGTAAGAAGTGATCATGGAAGTGAGTTCAATAGTCAATTATGCCAAGTTATGTTTTTAGAACTAGGGATTATACACCAAAAATCTACACCATATACTCTCCAACAAAATGGGGTGGTTGAGAGAAAGTATAAGCATTTGTTAAAAGTAGCTAGAGCCTTGATATTCTAATCTCAGTTACCAATAAGGTTTTGGGGAGAAGCCATTCTAACATCAACCTTTCTTATAAATAAACTACATGCCAAAGTCCTAAATTGGAAAACTCCTTATGAAATATTATACCATAAAGTTCCAGATTACTCAACTCTTAGAATATTTGGATGCCTTGCATTTGCTATTAATACTAGACCACGAAAGGATAATTTTGAGGTTAGGGCACATAAATCTGTCTTTATGAAGTATATTCTAGGGCATAAAGCATACAAGTTGTATAACCTTTAAAACCATACCATATTTGTATCAAAAGATGTAATGTTCTATGAAGATTAGTTTCCTTTTAAGAATAATACTTCTTTATCTGACATATAAACCTCAGTTTTACCTTTTCTTATATCAGATTTGGGTTATAATAATCCATTGTTTGTTGTTGATTCTGATTTTCCTAGTTCTTCCCTAAATTCACAGTCGTTTATTTCCTCACAAGGTTTATCATCTACTCCTAATCATATATCTACTCCAAATTCTAACGACATTTTAGATCATTCTACTCCTACTACTTTGAATCATGAATCTCCTGTTATTAATTATGATCTTATTCCTTCAATTGTTTTGCCTAATTTTAATTATATTCATGTTGCTAAGCCTATTTCAATGAGGCATAGTACTAGAGTTAGAAATAAACCACAATGGTTGAATGATTTTGTATCTACAGTCTAAGTAGATGTGGACCTACATACTATGATTGCACCTACTGATCATATAGAATCTGAACAACCATATCCATTTCCCATTATACCTACTTATCCTTTCCCAGCAGATTCCAAACATTTAAGATTTGTTGTTAATATTTCCACTGCTCTTAAACCTAGTACTTATAGTCAAGCTAAAAATAATCCTAATTGGGTCATAGCAATATCAAAAGAGAATGAGGTCTTAGCATTAAATAATACATGAGAGATGGTTAAGTTACCTAAAGGTAAAAAGCCCATAGGGTCCAAATGGGTTTACAAAGTGAAGTGTAAGCCAGATGGTGCAATTGATAAGTATAAGGCTCAGTTAGTAACCAAGGGTTATAACCAAGTAGCAGGAGAGGATTATAAAGATAGTTTTTCCCCAGTTGTGAAATTAGTTACTGTTAGATTGTTCTTGGCTGTAGTTACTGCCCATAATTGGCTTGTTCATCAGGCTGATATTAATATTGCATTTCTGCATGGATATTTAGATGAGGAGGTCTACTTACAACCACCTGAGGGTTTCAATAGTCTCCATATGATCATTGCTTGTTTACTAAGGCTACTACAACTTCTTGCTATTCTCATATATGTGGATGATATATTGGTTAATGGCAATAGTTGAGAAGAGATTAATGTAATCAAAAGTTTTTTGGACACTCAGTTCAGTATAAAAGATCTAGAGACTGCTAAATACTTACTAGATTTAGAAATTACTAGAGGCAAGTCAGGAATGTGCATTAATAAAGGAAGTACATTCTTGACATCATTAAAGATGCTGGTCTAACAGGTTTTAAATCTATTAAACTTCCTTTACCTACTGGTATAAAGCTTGATTAAAAGGGTTTTGAGTTACTTCCTAATCCAAAAGCATATAGGAGGTTAGTTGGGAGGTTATTATATTTAAATCTTGCAAGACCAAACATTACATATACATCTCGACAGCTAAGTCAATTCATGAGATCTCTTAGATAACATCACTTGGAAGCTGCAATACATGTACTGAAATACTTAAAAGGTTGTCCTTCTATAGGCCTTTTTCTTTTCAGCTTCTTCCACATTCAAGCTCACAGCCTTTTGTGATGCTGATTGGGCCTCCTGCCCCTCTACCAGAAGTCTATCACTAGTTTTTATGTGTTTTTGGGCTCATCCTTAATCTTATAGAAAACTAAGAAGCAAAACACTGTCTCAAAATCCTCTACATAAGCTAAGTATAGAGAAATGGCAGCCACAATATGTGAGCTACAATATTTGTCCTATTTTTTAATTTCCATGAGTTTCATCTTCCTGTTTTGCTTCTAATTCCATTTTATTGTGAGAATCATGTTGCCCTATATATAACAGCTAATCTAGTTTTCCATGAGCGTACTAAACATTTAGAAATTGATTGTCATTATAATATCCATATTTTTGAAATATTTTTAAAAAATCATATTTTATTTATAAATAATAATTATTTTATTAATATTTAATTAAAATTATGAATATAAAAGTATTTTTGGAATTTATTATATTTTAAAGAAATAAATATTTAAAAGTAAAAGGGAAAGATATTTTTTCAAAAAAAATAATTTTAATTTTAATTATGTGTTATTTAATAATTTAATTTTTATATTCAGTTATTTAGTTAAATAAATTATTTTAATTATTATTATTATTATTTTAAAAATTTTTGAAAATTAAATTTATATTTTAAATAATTTTTATTAAATTAGAAAAATATTATTTTTTAAGTTTTAATATGTTAAAATGAAGTACATTTTATAAGAAAATTATTGACTATTTATTTATAATTTTTAGACTTAAAATAAAATTTCTAAAAATTTTTTTAAAAAAAAATTAAAATTAAGTAATAGTACCAATCAAAGACTGTCATGTGGCAGCCTCAGATTGGCTACCAATAGATTAAAATCTGCTGGAAACGTGAAGAAGCAGCAGCAGCAGAAGAAGAAGAAGAAGAAGAAGAGTACGAGATGGTCGGTGGTCCAACTTCCAGCACCGATTCCAACCAAACAGGAGGAAAGTGGTCGACACCTCCCATACCACCATGTAGCATGCCATGAGGAGAGTTCATAGGTATCAATCTTGCTCAATTTCAGTTACCAACTTAAATTTGATACCTAATTTACCACCTAAAATTCGCCGAAAAAGGAGATCGAAAAATGGAACCACCTAACTTTCTATGGCGGATTCTGACCAATTTCGGTGACTCCAATTTTGTTGAACTCCTCTCTTCATAAGCTTTCCAATTGCATCAATTTTGCCCAGATTGAAAATCGAAGCCAAGACTGAAAATTTGGATACACGTAGATTTCCGATAAATTTTGAGTAAGTAGGTTTAAATTTATTCTAAAATTATTTATTAATTATTTGGAGATAAATTTATTGAAATGGTTGTATATTTATATTGGCATTGGAGAATTTAGACAGTTAAAATTTGATAACTATATTTATTTTTAGAGGATAAATTAGGATGGATTATTTTAGATTATTTAGAGTTATTAAAAAAATTATTTAGACGGCATTTATGAAAAAATATTGAGTTTGATATTGGTCGTAGAATTTTCAGGTAGTGAATTATTGATAACTATGTTTTTATTGAATATAAAAATTAAGATAAATTTATTATATTGATTTAAAATTTTTATGAAAATTATGTGGACAATATTTGTGGAATTTAGATACTGAAAGTTAAATTATTATAGAGCAATTTAATGATGTAGGTAATTAAATTAAGTTTATAAAAGAGATTAAATTAAGATAATTATTGAAATTTGATAAATAGAATATTGAGATAAAATTATTTTGATGATGGTATTCTTTTAAATATTTTAAGGCAATTAGATATAAATATTAATTTTAAGGTGATTATTTATTGGGGATTTAGTGAATAATTATTTATGAAATATTATTTTAATTAAGTGTTGGTAAATATATTATTCGCTATAATTATTATTTCTAATGTATCAGTAATGATAAATTAAATGTTGGAATTGAGTTGGAATATTATACTATTATAAATAATTATTTAATGAATTGGATTTGATATTTGAGATGAGTAAAGTGATTATAATTTTGGGTTGATAAGTTGGAGACCCAGGATGGGTCAATTGATTTGACTGTGTTAGATGTGAATTTTTGAAATATTTATTGGAAATGTTATCTTTTTTTATTTCAAGAGGTTACGTCATATTTTAAGGGAAATTCTGCCGAAATTTCGGCAAATTTCTGAAATTCTTTCTTTTATTTCTAAGTCAATATTTGAATATAATTCTAAAAATTCTCTTATTTGATTTCAGTACTTCAAATGTCTTCTATTGCTGTCAGTCAGAAAACGCTCCGAGAGAGCTAGCCAGTTTGATGGTCGTCAAAATTGTGAGTTGATATATTTTAATTTAACTGTGCATCTATGCATGATATGTAAGTACTATATGGATGAGAATATATATGTATATAAGCTATCACTATTGCATTAGATTTAGAAATATGATACATGTTTATGTCATATTATATAATGTTGATGATATGAATGTATATGGTTGCAATAGAAAATAGGATGATGTGGAATCCAGTTGTACTAATACAGAAAACATTAACGATATAACATGATAGGATATGATGATGATGCTATTACATGGATTATCTGGTTAGATAATGGTCTCACCGTGACCCCATGGATATGGATAAGAGAGTATAGAGATGTCTGGTTTGAGTTGATCTCACCGTGACCCCATGGTTGGATTTTTTTAAAAAGAGTCAAGGGAGGGGGTCGGCTTTCCATTTACGATAAATGAAAACATATATGTGGTTGGATTCCATAGACATTTTCCATCATGGATATTATGTATATTTATGGATGATTATATGTAATGTGACACCTCATGTAGATTGATAAATGATATGCATGTTAAATTAATATATATCAACTCATTGAGTCGAACACTCACTCCTGTTCAAATATGTTTTTCCAGGTTTCGGGTTGAGTTCACATAGATTAAATTTTTAAGTTGAGTATTTATGCTTTTTATTCCTCAGGCAGTAAAATTATTTTATTTTATTATGTAATTAATTCATTTCATTGTATTTAAATCTCTAGAGTTCCGCATTATTTATGTTTAGTGCTAGAATTATGGTCGTAATTCTATTGTTACTCCGTTAATCAGAAATCTTTAATTGATGATGTTAAGTGCATGATGTCAGCCTTGAGTGGCTAAATGATGATGTTAAATTATTAAGACTATGTTTGACAGGCTTACTACGGGTTCCGGAAGTTTTATACTTTCATGTTCCCTAATGCCTTCCTATTCCCTAATGTTGATCACGTGTCCAAAAAGATCGGGTCGTGATAGTCATATTGTGTGAAACAAATTTAAAAAGGGTTTTATTTTTCCTACACATGTTTTTTCTAAACACCAATTTGATGATCTTTTCACTAAGTCACTGTCTGTTCAAGCTCATCTTCATTTATTGTCCAAGATGTGTCTGTTTTGCCAGCCTCCATCTTGAAGGGGATGTAAATAATATTTAAGTTATTGAGTATTGAGGTCCAGCTAAAAGTCCATCAATATATTTCAAGTAGCTGTTGAACAAAGGGCTAGACCTAGTTTAGTTTAGTTTAATTCTTTTGATTATATTCTACATATTCCATAGTATACATAATTGTAATACAGTAGATCAATGTTAAATGGGAGTGTTTGGATGGACATTTGATAATTACTGATTTGTAACAAAAGTATTTTTTTCAGTTGGCAAAAATTCTAATCGGCAATCGTAATTTTTACTTACTATAAGATTTTGCCGATTTGAAAAAGATAAATTGACAATTAGTGTTTATTCAAATACTTAATAATTTCTTAATTATCGATATATGTATTTTTAAATGGCAATTAAGTTTTGTAATTAGACATTCAAACACCCTCTAAGTAGTATTAGTATGTACAGTATATAAGCAATTGTAATTTTTCTTTCCTAGTTGCACAAACATATTAACTCATTTTAATAACAATTCTGTGTATTCATTTTCTCTCACCTCTCTCTCTCTCTCTCTCTCGAAATAACTACCAGTAATTAAATAATTTATATAAAATATCCCGCAAACTTATAAAATAAAGTACTGTTATAAAATTCTATAATAGTTTATAAAATAAAATATAAAGCCATGGTTACTTTAGTTTTAAATTACATAATAGATTAACACCTTTATTTAAAAATAAAATAAAATTAGCTATAAGTTACCTATTGTAAAAAAAAAAAAAAAAAAAAAAAAGGAGATAAAAATTAAAAATATTATATTGATTTCCTTTTTTTTTTTTAACATAGATTTCCCGCCGCTTGGTGAGTTCGGGAGCAGCATCACAATTTTTTTAGGTGAAATTAGCAAAAGCCATCTCTTAATTTTTTAATTTATTTTTTCATTAATAGTCTGAACAACAAAAATTATAAAAAAATATTACATTATAAAAAAAATAAAGGTAAAAAGTTCACAATGATAAATTTTAAATTTAATTTTTATAATCATATTATTATTTTCTTCGATTTACAAGATAGTGACTAATATCATTAATATGTTGTAAGTTTACGGAAAATTTTATAGAACATAATCAATTTTTATAAAAATTCTAAATTACAAGATAATATGTAAAATTATCAATATTTTATAAATTCATAAAAAATTTTATAAAAAAAAAAAATTTTTTATAAATGCTTTTAAATTATAAAATAATGTATAAAATTACTATTATTTTTTAAGTATATAGAGAATTTTATATGAAAACTATTTTTTTGTGAATATCTTAAAATTATAAAATAATGTGTAAAATCACAATTATTTTATAAATTTATAGAAAATTTTATAAAAAACATAATTTTTTTATAAATGTCTTCAACTTATAAAATAATATAAAATCGTGATTATTTTATAAGTTTACAGAGAATTTGATTCAAGTGATATAACTAAATATAAGTTTACAGAGAATTTTCCTATAACCTCCTTTGCGTAATGCTCTAAACTTAGTATTAAATGCAGAATCGAAAATCCATATGTTGGAGTCTAGATGAATATCTAACAGATGGACTTGCAAATAAAATCACCTTGGGAGCAACACAGAGTAAACTTTTAATCACGCATGTAGTGGTAGGAGTTTTGAGAAATAAAGAATCAAACTAGATCCCACACAAATCACTCTCATTTATTCAACTTCTTATCACTAAAATGAAGTTGTCTTATGAAGGCATTGGGATCTTCATAGTCAATATTACACGAATCTTGGTATAGATATGCACTATCAAGGCATCAATTTTACCAATTCTCAAGTTTGCAAAAAACTGGTGGAGATTATGAAAAAATTTCGTGTATAATCATGCAATTTATTTTTTGAGAAAGTGACAAAAAATACGATATTTTGTTTTTCTAAAACCAAAGAATCAAATTAGTAGTTTACATATTTCAGAAAAGCCTAAATTAAAATTGCCAAAGTTAAGTTCTAGCATTATCCAAGCAGCAAATATATATATCAGCAGATATTATTTATTGTAAATATCCTTTGTCAATCTCTTAGCTATTGTACAACTAATATCAATCCATTAGACTTAGCAACTTATTTCTTAGATTAGGCAATTAACCTAAATTAGAATATTTGATTATTTTATTTTAGGCATCAGTTACTCTGTATTTGTATTTATATTTGTTGTCCTCTTCTCAATAGAATAAGTCATTGTATTCAACTTTTATATGGTATCATAGCAAAGTTGCTCCCTCATTTCTTCTTTCTTCTTACTCTCAGTCCTCTCTACTTTTCTCTTCTCCAAAATGACTTCAGAACACAACCTTTCCCAATCTTCCACTCACACACAAATTCCAAACACACAAGAACCCAATCACCCTCTTATCACCATTAACACTACCAACATCACCAAACTCACCTCTACCAATTATATCACATGGAGTCTTCAGTTTTGGAGTCTCCTAGAAGGATATGATCTCTTTGGATACCTAGATGGCACCTAACGTAGTCCCACACCCACCAGATTCGATAATAGTATGACCACACCCAACTCGGCCTACACCACCTGAAAACGTCAAGATTGCCTTATGTTTAGTGCTCTTCTAGGCGCTATCTCTCTACCTATTCAAACACTCCTAGCCCGCAATACTAATTCCCAAAGGCTTGGATCACCTTAAGCAATACCTATGCAAAACCATCTCATGGCCATATCAAAAAAATCAAGGATCAATTAAAGAATCATGTTAAAGGCAACAAATCCATCTCAAAATATATGTAATTCATAAAAGTTCACGCTGATGAATTGGCTCTCCTCGGCAAACCACTTGATGATGAAGATCTGATAGACAAAATTTGTGATGGGCTTGATGACGAATACAAAGGCATCATAGATGTTGTTAATGCTCGTGAAACAACCATCACCTTCACTGAAATCCATGAAAAGCTCATCAATGAAGAGGCTTCTCTTCAACAAGCACAACCTTCACCCATATTGTTTCCGACTCCGCCAAGCCCACGACTTCACCTGTTGTTCCCATCACCAGTCCACCATACACCGACACTTCCATTTCTCTACTTCCAGCAAATACCCATACCATGACTACACATCCACCAGTGCCTATATTGTCTATCTTGGACGAAATCTGATATCTTGGTTGTTAGTCCCTTTGGTAACTAAGAGGGAGGGTGAATTGGTTGATTGCGGAATTAACAACAAATTAAAAATTTAATTGAAGGAAAGAAAGAGAAGAAGAAAGAATACAAGGATTTATAGTAGTTCGTCAACCTTGCCTACATCCACTCCTCAAGATCACACCTGAGAATTCTCTTCATTAATCCTTTTACAAGTGCAAGATTAAACCCAAGTGTTTAGGCTCACACTCAAACTTTTACAAAGTGTTTTCAAAGGCTCACAATTCAAATCTTTATAATTGTTTTCTCAAAAGCTCATACTCAAACCTGTACAAGTGTTTTCTATTGCTCATACTCAAACCCAATAGAAATACAAGAGATGAGAAGTAGAAAATCCCCTTTTACCTTTTTTTTTTCAAACTCTCAAATAATCAATGAGTCTAACCAACTCAAAGATATACAATTAAAATCTCACAAAAATGATTTTATAGAAAAAAGGCTCTTTAAGCCATAAACTTGAATGATTTTAATGTAAAATTTTAATTCAATGATTTCAATTGTTATTCTCTTATTTTCTCCCTTTTATTTAAACTTCCCACCAACTCATATTTATAGCCTTGAATGAAATATAACCGTTATGCTTTAATTAATGCCAAAAAGTGCAATGACGGCTTTTTCCAACGACTAGTTTTAGCATGAGTCGCGCTCGTGACTATACCTATCGCGCCTGCAACTTTCATGCATCGCGCCCGCTACTAATAAGACACTGTTCATATGAAGCTACTGGATGTTTTGAGAAATTCTCATTTTAATTTCACGCCCACGACTGGAATGCGTCACGCCCATGACCTGAAGCTTTTTAAGGCTGCAATTGACTTTGTCGCACCTATGATCAACCTTATTCCCAGAGTCGCACCTGCGACTACAAGTGGTCACACCCGTGACACAACAACATCCAACAACTTTTAACTTCATGTCTAAAAAGTTATATTCTTCAAATATGCTCCCCCTTATCATATGCACTCTTTCAAATAGTGTTAATCCTACAAATAATCTTTGGTCATGATTTCTCATGCCTTGACCAATTTAAATAAATTATTAGCATAATTAACATATTTTGTTATCATCAAAATTAACATCAAGTCCAGGAGGGCTAACAATCTCCCCATTTTTTATGATAACAAAACCATACATACAAGTGTTTAAAAAATATGCAAAAAAGGTTCAATAAAAATTTTATAAAGAACACTTGTATAACTTCTCCCCCTTCTTGATATCAACAAAAAGATTTAAGTTCCTCCCTTTATAAAATAATTTATATATATTGAAATACTAGAGGAAAACTAAATGAAATGACATCATAAAAATTGATACCAATTGAAGTTATAAAAATTTCTCCCTCTTAATCAATTAAAAATATTCAATAGGTGCTAAAGGTATCATCAAAGTAGAATTTTTTTTTTTTTAAAAAAAAAACACAATTAAGCATGGCATCATCATCATTAATATTAGAGGAGTTAGAAAAATTTACCTCATTTGAAGGTGCATCCTCCTCAAATGCCATGAAATAAAGATTGACATATTCACCTTTGCTATCTTCATCATCCTTGTCTGATTTACTTAAGTCATCCCAAGTGATTGCCAAAGCCTTTTTCTTATTTTTTAGCTTTGGGCAATCAGGTACAATGTGACCATACTTGCCATATTTGAAGTATTAAGTTCCTTATCTCCAATGTAAGAATAGCCATGTCATCATCATCATCCTCTTCCTCATCCTCTTCATCTTCACTTTCACTTGAGGATGCTTTTTTTGAAGCAATGAAGACCAACCTCTTCTCTTTTTCATGCTTTCCTTGAGATAGGGTAATCTCATGAGCGAGTAACTTACCCATTAAAATATTGGTTGGAAGGATGCTCAAATTATTTGCCTCTTCAATAGAAACTATCCTTGCTTCCCAATCCTTCTTGGGGAGTACTCTAAGAATCTTGCCATTGATGTCTTCTAAGGAGTATACTTCTTAAGCTTCCTCATCCCATTCATAATCACCATGAGGTGATTGTACATTTCCAAAACCTTCTCATATGGCTCCATTTTGAACAATTCATATTCGTGAGTAAGAAGTTGAATTTTCTTACCCTTGACTTGGTTGGTGCCTTTATGAGTGGTCTCAAGAGTGTCCCATATTTGCTTGGCCGAAATGCAAGGAGAGATTTTGCCATACTCTTCTCTACTCAATGCACAATAGAGAGTGTGCATTGCTTTTTGGTTTCTCCCATTTGCCTTCTTTTTGGCAGCCGTCCATTCGCTCTTGGGCTTCATGATCACAACCCCATCTACAATTTTTGTAGGAACCATATGCCCTTCTTCAACCACATTCCATAAATCAATACTATCACTAACCATGAAAATTTCCATTCGATTCTTCCAATATGGATAGTCAGTGCCATCAAAATAGGGTGGTCTCACAGTTGAACTTTCTTTAAGAATGTTTGATGCTTGTGTTGCCATTGATCTTTGCTCCAAGATGATTAAATCTTTAGAATATATGGAGATAAGCTCTGATACTAATTATTAGTCTCTTTGGCAACCAAGAGGGAGGGTGAATTGGTTGATTGCGGAATTAACAACAAATTAAAATTTTAATTGAAGGAAAGAAAGGAAGAAGAAAGAACACAAGGATTTATAGTGGTTTGACAACCTTGCCTTCATCCACTCCTCAAGATCACACTTAGGAGTTTCCTTCACGATCCTTTTATAGGTGAAAGATCAAACCCAGGTGTTTAGGTTCATACTCAAACCTTTACAAAGTGTTTTCAAATGCTCACACTTCAAACCTTTACAAGTGTTTTCTCAAAGGATCACACTCAAAACTATACAAGTGTTTTCTATGGCTCACACTCAAACCCAATAGAAATACAAGAGATGAGAAGAAGAAAATCCCTTTTTACTTTTTTTCCAAACTCTCAAATAATCAATGAGTCATAACCAACTCAAAGATTTACAATTAAAAACTCACAAAAATGATTTTATAGAAAATAGGCTTTTTAAGCCATAAACATGAATGATTTTAATACAAAATCTTAATTTAATGATTTCAATTGTTGTTCTCTTATTTTCTCCCTTTTATTTAAACTTCTTACCAGCTCATATTTATAGTCTTGGATGAAATATAGTTGTTATACTTCAATTAATGCCAGAAAGTATAGTGACAACTTTTCCAACGGCTAGTTTTCACATGAATAACGCCCATGACTATACCTATCGCGCCTGCGACTTCTATGCGTCGCGCCCACTACTGGATAGACACAGTTCATTTGAGGCTACTAGATATTTTGAGAAATTCTCAATTTAATTTCGAGCCCGTGACCTGAAGCTTTTTAAGGCTGTAATTGACTTTGTCTCACCTATTCTCACACCCCAACTCCAATGGTGCGACAGTCCTAGGGCAAGGGTAGGCTTAAGGCGACCATAAACCCGTAAAACTCACAAATCATGAATCTCATCATCATTATATAAATTACAACATCATATTTTATCATACAATGATCATATCTATACATATGATTAAACATCAATCATATCTTTTCTATTATCATTTCTTAGCTTTCTCTTGTTCCTTAATGATCAAAAGATGCATCTCACATAACTAAGGAACAAGAGTACTCAAAAGGTAACAATCATACATCAAAATATACTAGTATCCTCGAATGACTAACTATAGAGCTCTAGAGTATACTCCCATTACATATTGTGTCATAATACCATTAAATAAATATACAAAATATCTCAAAAATTATTATAATGAAGCTTCTTGGGAGAATGGATCAAGAAGCTGGATCTTCTCTATTAGCTCCTTCACGAGCTATGCTATCACCTGAAATCCACAGAAGAGGAGTGAGCCTTCAACTCAGTAAGATATGAATATTATAAATCAAGAATCTGAACATCGAATCATGGTCATGAACAAATATCTATACATATAGGTATGAAAGAATCATAAGCTTTCCTGGAAGGAAAAATGACACTCATAATAATCTGGCTATATCAAATCATATCATAAAATAAATCATGGTTCATATTTAGAACATAAAATGCCCACAAAGAATGGAATTATCAAATCTCATCTGATAGAACTGATCTCATGTCATAAGATACGTATCAGTAGCCTTGCTACCTTAACGTGCACATATGCTTGGCCAGGCATGCGCCTAGCTCATGGCCCCCTCTAGGTGGAACACTGATAAAAACCCTATCAGCTGGGCTCCCAAAGTGCACAATGGACCAATGAATTTACTCTCATTGGGAAGAGCGTTCTATCCATAGGTCATGGGGTTTCAATCTCATAGGAAGCATATTGGTCGCAAGACCATCATTATATCATCATTCAATTCGGGTTTACCAACAAGAACATATGACCTTGATCCATGAAAAATTGATCAAGTCATTTACATAATACAAATATATATACAATGGGAATGAACAATTATAAGGGTACTTGGTTACATAAATTGCAAAGAAAGATGATCAAAGAAGATATTCATACTTACCTCTTACACAAATTTCTCTTAAATTCCTCTTTAGAAATCTGCTCACTTTAATTCCTTAATCAATTCGAATTTCTCCTCCTAAGAAATTTCCCCAAATATACAAAATTAGGGTTTTCTCCAAATCAATAATATTCAACATGATTTCCTATTAATTAATTATTTTACAGTCTCTATTCTTGATTCCCAATAACAATTTTATTTATCCTTTAAAGAAAATCTGCATTTAATTTTCGAAGCTATTGTTCATGACAGTCTCACCAAACTAATTTTTCCCACATTAATTACCATTAATGACTTTAGATTACTTGCAATAAATTCTATATACCCAATATTAATTATCCTATCCCATACGCTTAAATAAATCTAAAGAAATTAGTTTGGAAGAAAATTTACCTTATTTTCCTCAATACTGAAATTCCTAGAAAAATCTGCTTGAATTTGACAATTTCTGCTTCCAAATATTCTAATCTAGAGGTCTATTGCATTAATTTAAGTATTAATGCCTAAGACAAGAAATGAAAATAATCTGAGAAAAAGACTGAATTTACGAAAGAAAGAAAGAAGGGAAAAATCGTGAGATAACGTTATTGGGGTTGCTGAGTTTAAATAAACTCTGCCCCAGAAACACGCTAACCAGCTCACCAGTCAGACTCGGCGAAGCTCCCTCGCCTACGCCAGCTCGCTAAACTTGATCCGGCAATGCCACTCCACTATTTCTAGTTCGCATATGTCACCTTGCATAAACTGCCTCGCCAGACTCTCCTCGCGAACTCTTCTTCGTATATGCCACTTTGGCAATGCTTTTTCACCTCTTCACTTAACTCTACTTCGTGAACTGCCACTTCGCACATTTCCCCCTTCACATAATGCCTCTTCGCATAATGCCACCTCGCCTTTCCTCTTCGCCAAAACTCTTCGTACATGCTACCTCGCATATGCCTCTTCGCCAAGTGCCTACCTCGGCAATCTCACTTCGCCACTTCACATTGCCAGCTCACAAAATGCCACTTTGCATTTTACCGGCTCACCACACCCAAAACTTCTCTAAGTTGAACCTTTCCTGAACATCTCACACTTAACCAGCTCGCAAATGAGCTACCATAGTCCAAACTTACTAATTCTTTCTGCCACTTAAAATAAACATGCAGGAGCACAACATATCAAAAATTCAAATCATAAAGACTATCACACATACCATGGTGACTCCCCAAAGGTCACCCAGACTTACTGCCTTAGAATCTCTCCAAAAAATCCTGAGAAGAACCACTCTCCACTGAGATATACTTATCCAAAAATTATGAAATTTTACAGTCATTATCACAACACACAAAGGAACATTTTTCATGTTCACACTTTTAGCTAATTCTACCTCGGTCATTCCCAGTAAATTCAAACAAACACTGCCTTCCTGTAGGAGCACTTAGCCAGACCAGCCTTACTCAATTAATCATAACTCATCATCTACATAGAATTTTACCAAACCATTTTATAGAGTTACATTAAGATATAAATTCACAACTTTCATATTTTACACTTTACCAAATCATGTCTTTAAGACCATGCAATTATCATCACAAAATCTTGCAACTGCATTAAATCAAAAATTCCTGAAATTCTCAACATTCACATTCAAAATTAATTAATTCTCCAAACATACAAAATCAATAAAAACACTACAAAATGGAAGATATTACATAGTCAAGATCCAACTGGTAGGGATCAGGGCAGAGTGTTTGCAGTCAACACCCATGAGGCCCAGAGATCAGACAACGTAGTTACATGTACCATCTTGATTCAGAATGAGATTGCAGACGCCTTAATCGATTCAAGAGCTACTCACTCTTTTGTGTCACTACATTTTGCACCTAAATTGAATAAGGAAAGGAGATTATTAGATGTGCCATTGATGATTGCTACTCCTATGGGTGATAGTGTGGATGTTGATTATTATTACCCTGACTATGTTATTGAGATTGATAATAACATCTTGCGTGCTGATCTGATTAAGTTGCCTGTACTAGAGTTAGATGTTGTCTTGGGTATGGGATGTTATCTTGGGTATGGATTGGTTGACAAGGCACCGAGCAGTTATAGATTGTTATCGGAAAAGGGTTAGATTTCAGCCTGAAGGGCAGCCAGAGTTTGAGTTTCAGGGGGATATTTGAGAGTTTTGAGTTAATCTGGTTTCTGCTATCCAGGCTAGGAGGATGATTGGGAAAGGCTGTTCAGCCTATTTAGCATATGTGGTAGATGTACAGAGGTCTTCTATACAGTTGGATCAGATACCAGTGGTTCAGGAGTTTCCTGATGTATTTCCTGATAAGTTGCCAGGATTGCCCCCAGATAGGGAGATTGAGTTTGAGATTGAGGTGTATGCAAGCACTGACCCTATATTTATTCCTCCATACAGACTGGCTCCAGCTGAACTGAAGGAATTGAAGATACAGTTACAGGAGTTATTGGATAGAGGGTTTATCAGACCGAGTAGTTCTCCTTGGGGTGCACTGGTACTGTTTGTATGGAAGAAAGATGACTTTTTAAGGATGTGAATAGACTACAGGCAGCTGAATAAGGTGACAGTGAAGAACAAGTATCCATTACCTCGGATAGATGACTTGTTTGATCAGCTGTAGGGTGCCAACCATTTTTCGAAGATTGATTTGAGGTCTGGGTATCACCAGTTGAAGATTAAGAAGGGTGATATACCTAAGACTGCTTTCAGGACCCGATATAGGCATTATGAGTTTTTGGTGTTGTCATTCGGGTTGACTAATGCACCGGCTGCTTTTATGAATTTGATGAACAGGGTGTTCAGGTCATATTTAGATAAGTTTGTCATTGTATTCATTGATGACATACTTATCTATTCTAGGAGTGATGAGGAGCATGTAGAGCATCTGAAGATTGTGTTATAGACACTTCGGGAGCATCGGTTGTATGCTAAATTATCTAAATGTCAGTTCTGGCTGACCGAAGTTTGTTTCCTTGGGCATGTGATATGCAAAGATGGGGTTAAGGTGGATCCTCAGAAAGATAGAAGTGGTTACTAATTGGCTTCAGCTTACCAGTATTTCAGAGGTTCGCAGTTTTCTCGGTATGGATGGATATTATAGGAGGTTTGTGAAGGATTTCTCCCGTATTGTAGCTTCATTGACTAGATTGATGAAGAAACAGGAGCGCTATGTCTGGACTGATGAGTGTGATCGTAGCTTTCAGACTCTGAAGTATTGCCTTACCAGTGCTCCAGTATTGGTATTACCAGTTGAGGGGGAGAAATTTACAGTGTATTGTGATGCTTCACGGATTGGTTTGGGGTGTGTGTTGATGCAGATTGGTAGGGTAATTGCTTATGCTTCTCATCAGTTAAAGAAGCATGAAGCAAATTATCTTACTCATGATCTAGAGATGGCAGCTGTGATCTTTGTATTGAAAATTTGGAGACATTACTTATGTGGATCGAAATGTGAGATATATACTGATCATAAGATTTTATAGTATATATTTCAGCAGAAGGATCTGAATCTTAGGCAGCGCAGATGGGTGGAGCTTTTAAAGGATTATGACTGTGAAATTCTTTATCATCTGGGGAAAGCCAACTTAGTGGCTGATGTATTGAGTAGGAAATCGATGGGTAGTTTAGCTCATATTGTGATTAGCAAAAGGCCATTAATCTGAGAGATGAGAGAGTTGGCAGATTTAGGAGTGGAGTTGGAGTTGGGATCGCAGGATTGGAACCAGGCTCTGATAGCCTAATTTCGGGTGAAGTCACTGTTACTTGATGATATAAAAGTGGCTCAGGATAGGGATGCTTATCTAATGAAGCTCAAGGGAGAGGTACAAAATGGGAGAATGTCAGAGTTTACAGTAGAGGATGGGGTATTGAGGTGTGGAAAGCGTATATGTGTACCAAATTTTGATGGGCTAGGGGATCAAATTATGAGAGAGGCTCACTACTTAGCATATAGTGTACATCCAGGGATTACCAAGATGAACCATAATCTGAGAGATGTATATTGGTGGTCAGGGATGAAGAGAGATGTAGCTCAGTTTATGTCTAAATGTTTAGCCTATTAGCAGGTTAAGTTCGAGCATCAGAAGCCATCAGGGCTACTTCAGGAGATAAAGTTGCCAGAGTGGAAATGGGAACAGGTGACTGTGGATTTTATAGTTGGTCTACCGAGGACTTCGAGAGGTTATGATTCTATATTGGGCGATTGTTGACCGTTTGACGGAGTCTGCTCATTTTCTGGAGGTTAAGACCAGCTACACGACAGCTCAGTATGCACAGCTATATTTAGATAAGATTATGCGACTTTATGGAGTTCCTTTGATGATCATATCAGGTAGGGGTACACAGTTTACTTCTCAATTCTGGCAAAAGTTTCAGGAGGCCATGGGTACCCAGTTGCGGTTCAGTACTGCTTTCCATCCATGAACTGATGGGCAGTCTGAGAGGACGATCCAGACTTTGGAAGATATGCTCAGATTGTGCTTTCTGGATTTCAAAGGTAACTGGGATTATTATCTTCCATTGATAGAGTTCTCCTATAACAATAGTTATCACTCTTCTATTGGTATGGCTCCATTTTAAGCACTATATGATAGAAAATGTAGATTTCCAGTGCGTTGGGTGGAGTCGGGAGAGAAGTAGCTAGAAGGGTCCGAGTTGATTAGAGAGACTATGGAAAAGGTGCCTATGATCAGAGATCGGATGAAGACTGTCTTCAGTTGGCAAAAGAGTTATGTTAATCCGAAAAGAAAGGATGTACATTTTGCAGTTGGTGATCATGTCTTCCATAAGGTCTCACCAATGAGGGGTGTTATAAGATTTAGGAAGAGGGGTAAGTTATCACCAAGGTTTATAGGCCTATTTGAGATACTTGAGAAGATAGGTAATGTGGCCTATAGATTGGCTCTTCCACCTAGTATGAGCCACGTACATCCGGTTTTCCATATCTTTATGCTGGGGAAGTATGTGTCTGATCCATCGCACATATTGGAGGTTCAGGATGTGGATCTCAGTGATGACTTGTCTTATGAGGAGCTTCCTATAGAAATCATTGATCAACAGGTTAGACAGCAACGAAATAAGGAGATCCTGATGGTTAAAATGCTTTGGAGGAATCAGTCTATAAACGAGTGCACTTGGGAAAGTGAGCAGGCGATGAGGAGCAGATATCCATTCCTGTTCCAGCAATGAGGCATGTTTTATTTAAATTCGAGGATGAATTTATTTGTAGGGCGGTAGAATGTAATACCCTATGAATTCCTAACTCACATGCATGAATTAGTTCTCAATATGTAGTTCATAAGTCTTGAAATGTCACACCTCGACACCACCGGTGTGACGGTCCTAGGGCAAGGGTAGGCATAAGGCCACCATAAACTCGTAGAACCCTGAACTAAACCTGTCTCAATCATAATAACATACATTCTATCCAAAACAAATCATTTAAATCTCATAAATTATCATTTATAACATAGCATCTCTACTTATTCCTTATAGATCAAAAGATGAATCTAACATCAATATGGAACAAGTGAGAGTCTACAAATAACATCCATGGATACAAAATCAACATCTCATATCTAACTACGAAGCTCTAAGAGAATGTACCTCAACCGATATGATTATATACATATATATATCAAAATAATATTTAAAATAATTACATTTGAGCTTCTTGGGAAGAATAAATCAAGAAGCTCTATCCTCTGGATTAGCTCTCTCTCGAGCTACACTAGCACCTAAAACCACAGAAGAGAGATGAGCCTTCAACTCAATAAGATATGAACAACATAAATCAAGAATCTAAATATCAAATCATGAACATGAACATATATATATATACATATATTTGCATTTATATATATTTGGTATAAAAGGATTTCAAGCTTTTACTTGGAAGGAACATGAGTGCTTATAATAATTAGCACTATCAAATCATATCTCAAATCGAATCATAGTTCTCATTAGAATATAAAATGCCTACAAAGGATGGCATTAACAAATCTCATATGATAGAACTTATCTCATATCATAACATACGTATTAATAGCCTTGCTACTTTAACATGGCACATATGCTTGCGCGGGCATATGCTTAGAGCTCATGGCCCCTCTAGGTGGAACACTGATAAAATCCTATCAGCTGGGCTCCCATTGTGCACATTGGACCAATGAATTTACTCTCATTGGGAAAAGCGTTCTATACATATATTTATCTCAGGGTTCATAAAGAAAAACTGCATTCTCATAAAACTGAAATTTGGTCAAGAGACTATTTGACATTTATTACAAAGGTTGCCATGATCTTGGTCCAAGAAATGACCAAGTCATTATTATATATATATATATATATAACGAATACAAAATGCAAGTAATAATTTTACAGTGGCATACTGCGAATATATATGTATATATATAAATATTTAGCAATCATCTCGTAATAAGTAAGCATATTTATGATATCCATACTTACCTCACAGCAATATTATCCACTAAATTTGATCACCACTTGCTCAATTCTAGCTTCCTCAATTTCTTGAATTTGGCCGAACCTAAAATCCCCAA
>CANXYC010016608.1:0-11200 GCA_948193065.1 Aleurites moluccanus | reverse complement strand
CTTAATGCCTTAGAATAAATATGGAACAAATTGGAGAAGACGATTGAAATTGACAAAGGAAGAAAGAAAGAAAAATCGTGAAAATCGCTGCTGGGTTACTGGGGTTAAATAGACCTCTGCCCAGAGACACGCTGCCCAGCTTGCCAGACTGCCTCGGCAAAGCTCCCTCGCCAGACTGCTTCGGCAAAGCTCCCTCACCTAGCCAGCTCGCCATTTCACTACGCATTCCCAGCTCGCACTTGCTAACTCGCCAATCTTGATCCAGTATCGCTGCCTCGCACATTCCAGCTCGCATAAGCTACCTCACGCATGATGCCTCGCCAAACTCTCCTCGCGACTCATCCTCGCATATGCCACCTCGGCGATGCTCCTTCGCCTCTTTGCTTCTTCTCGAACTGCCGCCTCGCACATCTCTCTTCGCACAATGCCTCCTCGCATAGTGCCTCTTCGCCAACTACTCTTCGCCTTAGCTCTTCGCCAAAGCTCCTAGCTGAACCTCTTCGCCACTTCGCCATAATGCCGCCTCGTACTGCCAACTCGCGAAATGTCTTCTTGCTTAAGGCTGGCTCTCCATAACCAAATACTTCTAAGTTAACTCTTGCCTGAATATCCCACCTTAAGCCAACTCGCAATTGAGCTACAAAAGTTCAAACTTACCGATTTTTCTTGCCACTTACCATCAACAAGCAGGAACACAACATATCAAATTTTCACATCAAACAAATCAACATTCAGACAGTGGTGACTCTCCAAAAGTCACCCAGACTCCTGCCCCAAAGTTTGACTGAATAGTCCTGATACAAAACACTCTCCACTGAGATCTACTTACCCAAAATTTTTGAAATTTTACAGGCATCATCTCAACACACGAAGGAACATTTTTCATGTTTACAACTTCAACAAATTCTACCTCAGTTATTCCCAGAAATTCCAAACATGTACTGCATCCTTGCAGGAATTCTTATCCAGACCAGCCTTGCTCCAATAGACACAACTCACCACGTACTCAGAATTATACCAAACCATTTTACTAGCTAAGACATAAATTAACAACTTTAATATTTTACACTTTACCCAATTATGTCTTTAAGAGCAAGTAATGGTCAACACTGAATTCTGCTGCAGTTCAAAACAAAAGTTCCTGAAATTTTCAAACTTCTCATTTAAATTTAAAATTCTTCAAACAAATAAAATCAACAAATACACTTCAAAATGGCAGATATTACATTCAACAATAATTAAAAGTGATCAAGAGATCACAACATATAAATATCATATCATATTATGCATAACAAAGGCTTATTAATGAACTTGGTCTAAGGAAAATAACCAAATCACTATCAATATTCAAAGATTCTATTTAAGGAGAGTTTCAATAATTTGAACTCATAAATAACATATACATATATATGAATATAATATACTTTAGCAAAAATTCTCATATGGAGAATCATACATATAAAACGAAATCCACACTTACCTCTTAGCATCAAAAAGCTTTCTAGCCAAGCTCAACTCTTGCTCAAATTCAAAAGATCCTTAATTCCTTAAGTTCTCTTCTCCTAAATAAAAATCTCCAAAATTTCAAAATTTAGGGTTTTCTCAAAACAATTACATAAAATAATCATCCATAAATTCTAAACTTCTTAGAGTCTCTATAAACAAATTCTAATATTAATTTAACCATTAATAGATGATGAGTAATAATTATAGAGAAAATCTACTATTCACAGCACTATTCATCCAACAATTATAAATCCTCATAACTACTAAATCTAACCATAAATATTAGTCATTAATGCTCACAAAAAATCATCCACAACTTAAAAATAACTATTTTAGCTAACAAAAAACTTAACTCAAACTAGAGAAAAGATTTGAGAAAATTACCTTATTTTCTCCTCCAAATTTTTTTGAAGAATTTGGCTTGAATTGATGCTCTTATAGTCCTTAATTTGTATTTATAGCATTTATAAGGCTTAATTAGAGTATTAAAACCTTAGAAATGAAGAAAAATAACTTATGGTTGAGAGAAATAGGAAATGGAAAAAAAGAGAGAAGAAGAAAGAAAGAAAAATAAAGTTTGAAGCTACTGCCAGAATTAAAATCCTGAGTTTATACTGTTCACGACACTGTTCATGTGCACTGTTCGCGTGCACTGTTCACAACACTGTTCACGCGCATTGTTCACGATACAAGCTGAAAAAAAATAACTTCGGTAGTACATGCTAAACCAGCTCTATCTTAAGCTATTTAAGTCTAAATACCTCGATTCTTCCTTTCACTTAAACTAAACATATGAGGCTACAATATATCCTAAATTTTTTCTTTAAAGCCTTGAACATAAATTCACAAAATTTTATAGAAACACAAACTCTGAAATTCAAATCAAAACAAATAAATCTCACTTCTAAAATAAACATTCCACAACAAATCTTATATACATCATTACAAGAATTTTAGAATACATACAAGCAAAAGAAATCTCAGATGTTACATTCTCCACCCTTAACAAAATTCGTTCTCGAATTTAAAAAAATTTCCTTAAACTTGAAATATGTGGGGATACTTAGCTTGCATGTTCAACTCACTCTCCCAAGTGCGTTATTCCATAACTTAGTTCTTCCATAAGACTTTAACCATTGCTATCTCTTTGTTCCTTAGCTTCTTGAGTATCCTATCAACGATGGATACTGGAACCTCTTTATAAGTCAAGTCTTGCTAGAATTCTACTTCTTGAGCTTGCAACATATGGGAAGGATCAGCAACATATTTTTGAATCATGGAAACAAGAAAGACTGGTTACACATTGTCCAAATAAGGTGGCAAGGCTAATCTGTAAGAGACTTCTCCAACTTTATCCAACACCTCAAATGGCCCAATGTAACTTGGAGATAACTTGCCTTTTTTACCAAATCTTAAAACTCTTTTTATAGGCAAGACTTTCAAAAATACTAAGTCAGCAACCATGAAAAGAAGATCTTTTCTCTTAGGATTGACATAGCTTTTCTGCCTACTGAAAGCAGTCTTCAATCTTTCTCTGATGATATGGACCTTTTCTATTATATACTGAATTAATTTAGGCCCTTCAACATGCTTCTCTCCCACTTCATCCCAGTACAAAGGAGACCTACACTTTCTACCATACAAAGCCTCGTAAGGAGCCATGTTGATGGTAGAATGGTAGCTATTATTGTAGGCAAACTCTATCAAAGGCAAATACTAATCCCAATTACCTCCAAAATCTAGAATGCATATTCTCAATATGTCTTCGAGAGTTTGGATGATCCTCTATGATTGTTCATCTGTCTGCGGATGAAATGTCGTGCTGAAATCAAGCTGAGTACCTAAAAACTCTTATAGCTTTTGCCAAAACCTCGATATGAACTGAGCTCCTCTATCAGAGATAATAGAAACTGGAATCCCATATAGTCTTACTATCTCATCAATATACATCTGTGCATACTGACAAGCTGTGTAGGTTGTCTTGACTGGCAATAAGTGAGCTGACTTGGTCAATTTATCCACAATTACCTAGATCAAGTCATGCCCACTTGAAGTCCATGGCAACCCTACAACAAAGTCCATAGTTATCATTTCCCACTTCCACTCTGGCAGTAGCAATTGTTGAAGTAGACTTAAAGGCTTTTGATACTCAAATTTAACTTGTTGACAAGTTAATCATCTTGCCACAAACTCTGCCACATCCTTCTTCATCCCACTCCACCAATAAGGACTTTCGATGTTGTGGTACATCTTTGTAACACCTGGATGAATACTATAGTTGGAATGATGTGCTTCCTTAAGAACCACATCTCTTAAACCATCAATTGCTGGAACACATACCCTGTTGCCAAGTCTCAACATGCCATCTATCATAGCAAAACCATGAGCTTTCTTTATTCCCACATCTCTCTTCAGCTTCACAAACTGAAGATCTCTATCTTGTGCCTCTCTGATCCGATCAATAAGAACTGGCTTGACTTGGAAACATGCTAGAAGCACTCCTATATCTGACAAGTCAAAATTGATCCCCACATCATATAAACTCTGCACCTCACTCACCAAAGGTCTCTTACTCACCTGAATATGGGCTAAGCTACCCAAAGACTTCCTACTCAAAGCATCCGCTACCACAATCGCCTTTCTGTAGAAACACAAACTTTGAAATTCAAATCAAATCAAACAAATCTCACTTCCAAAATAAACATTCCATAAAAAATCTTATATACATCATTATAAGAATTTCATAATACATACAAGCAAAAGAAATCTCAGGTGTTACATTCTTCCCCCTTTAACAAAATTCGTCCTCGAATTTAAAGAATTTACCTTAAACTTGAAATATGTGGGGATACTTAGCTTGCATGTTCAACTCACTCTCCTAAGTGCATTCTTCCATAACTTAGTTCTTCCATAAGACTTTAACCATTGCTATCTCTTTGTTCCTTAGCTTCTTGATCATCCTATCAACGATGATGATTGGAACCTCTTCATAAGTCAAGTCTTACTGAAATTCTACCTCTTGAGCTTGCAACACATGGGAAAGATCTGCAACATATTTTTGAAGCATGGAAACATGAAAGACTGGTTGCACATTTTCCAAATGAGGTGGCAAAGCTAATTTGTAAGAGACTTCTCTAACTTTATCCGACACCTCAAATAGCCCAATGTATCTCGAAAATAGCTTGCCTTTTTTACCAAATCTTAGAACTCCTTTCATAGGTGAGACTTTCAAAAACACTATGTCACCAACCATGAAAAGAAGATCTTTTCTCTTAGGATCGACATAGCTTTTCTGCCTACTGAAAGTAGTCTTCAATCTTTCTCTAATGATAGGGACCTTTTTTGTTATATACTGAATTAATTTAGGCCCTTCAACATGCTTCTCTCCCACTTCATCCCAGCACAAAGGAGACCTACACTTTCTACCATACAAAGCCTCATAAGGAGCCATGTTGATGGTAAAATGGTAGCTATTATTATAGGCAAACTCTATCAAAGGCAAATGCTTATCTCAATTATCTCCAAAGTCTAGAATGCACATTCTCAACATGTCTTCTAGAGTTTGGATGATCCTCTCTGATTGTCTATCTATTTGGGGATGAAATATTGTGCTGAAATCAAGCTGAGTAACCAAAGACTCTTGTAGCTTTTGCCAAAACCTCGATGTGAACTGAGCTCCTCTATTAGAGATAATAGAAAATGAAATCCCATAGAGTCTTACTATCTCATCAATATACATTTGTGCATACTGACAAGCTGTGTAGGTTGTCTTGACTAGCAAGAAGTGAGTTGACTTTGTCAATCTATCCACAATTACTTAGATCGAGTCATGCCCACTTGAAGTCCATGACAACCTTATAACAAAGTCCATAGTTATACTTTCCCACTTCCACTCTGGCAGTGGCAAATGTTAAAGTAGACCTGAAAGCTTATGATGCTCAAATTTAACTTGCTGATAAGTCAAACATCTTGCCACAAACTCTACCACATCCTTCTTCATCCTACTCCACCAATAAAAACTCTTGATATTGTGGTACATCTTCGTAGCACTTGGATGAACACTATAGTTGGAATGATGTGCTTCCCTAAGAACTACATCTCTTAAACCATCGATTGCTGGAACATATACTCTGCTTCCAAGTCTCAACATGCCATCTATCATAGCAAAACTTAGAGCTTTCTTTATTCCCATTTCTCTCTTCAGCTTCACAAACTGAAGATCTCTATCTTGTGCCTCTCTGATCTGATCAATAAGTACTGGCTTGACTTGGAAACATGCTAGAAGCACTCCTACATATGACAAGTCAAAATTGATCCCCACATCATGCAAACTCTGCACCTCACTCACCAAAGGTCTCTTACACACCTGAATATGGGTTAAGCTACCCAAAGACTTCCTGCTCAATGCATCCGCTACCACATTTGCCTTTCTTGGATGGTATAAAATCTCATAATAATAGTCTTTAAATAACTTCATCCATCTCATTTGCCTAAGATTTAGGTCTTTCTGCTGAAAGATATACTTCAAGCTCTAATGATCTGTAAAGATCTCACGCTTCTCTCCATATATATAATGTCTTCATATCTTCAATGCAAAGACAACTATAGCCATTTTAAGATCATGAGTCAGATAATTCACCTCATGCTTTCTTAACTGTCTAAAAGTATAAGCTATTACCCTACCATGTTGCATAAGCATACAACCAAGCCCTACTCTCGAAGCATCACAATACACCAAATAACCTCATTCACCTGATGGCAAAGCTAACACAGGTGTCGTGGTGAGACAAGTTTTCAACTTGTGGAAACTTCCTTCACATGCATATGTCCATTGAAATTTCATTAGCTTCTGAGTAAGCTTAGTCAAAGGAACTGCAATCTTGGAGAAATACTGAATAAACCTTCTATAGTAGCTTGCCAAACCCAAGAAACTCATAGCTTCTGAAATATTGGTGGGTCTAGGCCAACTAAGTATGGCTTCTACTTTCCTTGGGTCAACCTTGAGTCCATCCTTGCTCATAACATATCCAAGGAAATAAACATTCTCAAGCCAAAGCTCACACTTTGAAAGCTTAGCAAACAACTAATTGTAACACCCTCAAAATTCATTTATATAACCTTGAATATATGTTGTTTAAGCATAAATAAAGTTAATTTAGACATTAGAACATCGTACTTGCACGATTTGACAAATTGCTAAAAATCAACCCGGTGGATAGGTAAGCACGTTGATGTTTTGATTAATGAACGGGTTCAGAATTTTAAATTTTTAATATCACCATTAGACTCATAAGCTAGAGAAATATAAGAAATATTGTTTTAGAATTGAAATGGGTCAAAAAGATAAATATTTATTAGTTTTGGGTTCAAAATGCGAATACGAGAAGTATCGGGGGAAAAATCGAATTAGCTGAAAGTTAATTAATATAAATAGCCATCTAATTCTCCAAAAATCAGAAAATTATCCTCCTTCCTCCATTGTTACAGCCAAGTCTCCTCCAAAAATCCACCAAATTCATCCAAACTTCAAGCAAAATCGATAGAAAACTCGGTTAAACTACCGATTAAGCTAGTTTCTATCGAAAATTCCAAGAAATTCAACCTAGAAAATAAAGAACTATTCAATTTAAATTTTTGCCACACCATGAATTCAGGTGAGGATGATGTTTTCTTCATTCTTTTGATTCATTTAAGCTACATAAGTGATTATAAACATGATTATATCGATAGATTTCAAGATTGGATCGAAATTGGAGAAAACCTAAAACTAGGTTTATGTTTGAAATGGGTTTTTTGTATAGGATTCCATAATTCTAATTAATATTTAAATATGTTATTTAGAATCCATTTAAGGCTAAATATGTGGAAAAATTGATTGTAGAATCGAAGAAAACTGAAGAACACTACTTTTACCTTTTATAGGCAAATCGGCGTTTTATCGCGTAAATGATCTATTCGTCGGTTCTGGTGAGTTTTATGTACATTACTATGCATGTTTAAACCTTTCTTTGATCAATTTGAATCCATTTAAATTCCTGCAACTTTTTGGCCAAAGTGTTTCATTTGAGTTTCCTTTGAATTTTCCTTGAATTCAAGCTCTGATTGTGTTGTTTATTGATGTATATAAACCCTGTTTGATAATGCCTTTGTGTTTGTTGCCATTGGGGCTTGAATTGTGAACTTTAGCTTTTGATCAATAAGTCCCAAAACTATATTTATTTAGTCCTAAAGTGGTGCACACAAAGTGCTCGATGAAATGACCTTTGTTAATTTTCTTAAGAATCCAATTGTTACCAAATTTGTTAAAATGGGTGACTTTCTTTGTCACCAGTTTAAATGTGTCTTTTGACATATTTTGAAATTGTATCCTAAATTACTTTTGTGGCATTTTTCCTATACTATAATTCTCCTTTGTTAAGGATAATGATCCTATATGTGTTTACTTGCCTAAACAGCTCAAATGAGCTAAAGTTACAGAAATTGAGCCTTGTTGATTTTCTTGCCTATTTGGTATTTTATTTGATATTTTTAGCCTATTCTAATGTTTGTATAACAGAGATACCTTACTGATGGGGTAGTGGGTAAATACCATTAGCATTGTGCATAATGAAATTCCAGTGATATCCTAGCTAGGAAGGGTTATGGTCTTGGCCATAGGGTCTGGTCCACCTTATGCTATTTACATATTATATTGATAATGTTATGCATTTTATGGCCCAATATCTATTATATATACATGGTTATTATTTATTTCAGTTCCTATACATCTATATTTGATGTCTATAAACCATTTCCCTTGATTTGGTACTTTGATGTGCTATCCATGAGCCAATTGTTAATATTATTTTTTTGTTGCTACCTACTTAGCCTCTATGTGATAATATATATATATTAATACACTGAGTATGAAAATACTCACTCTTTTAGTGGTTTTATCTTTTCAAGTCAAGAGTAAAGCTGATCCAAGATTTCTTCATCAGTGGATACAACTTTGATATATTAATATAAATATTGAACTTGTATATATTTTAGATGCTCCATGGATATGTAAATTATTGGGATGACTATACTTAGTATGGTCTGTAATATTATTAGTTACTAACATTTAATATATATGAGATGTGTTGAGATCATATATGATCATATATGATCATAGATGATGACAGATAGACTGATTATATGGATATAGATATGTTATAGCAGATGATGTTTACAGGTTATAGAAGAGTTCTACGGGTGTCGATAACCTTATGTTATTCCTACATCACAGGACCGTCATGTTCTAAAATTGGGACGTGACAGAGGTGGTATCAAAGCATAGATATACTGATAGCATATAAACATATGTCAATAAGGTATAGGTAAACCATGGAGCATAAAAAATCCAGTGTCATGACCCACTTTTGGGCCGCGACGGTCCTAGGGCACGGGTAGACTTAAGGTCACCGAAAACCCGTAGAACCCATTAAACAGTCCATTCATCAATCAATCATTTTTAATCCATTCATTAATAGTTAAATCCCAATTATTACTTAAAAATTTTTACAGAAATTTTGTCAAAGTTCCCTTTGAAATTTTAATACTATTCCAGACCCAAAACCGGGTCTTTCATAAATTACACAGCCTGCACTAATTTTTTTTTTTTTTCACTCTCAATAATTTTGCCAACCTTATACCCTCAAATTCGCAGTTTAACAGCCATATAAAACACTTCTATATGTTCATTCCATTCATAACATACCTCAGTCTATTAACATGTATTTTCTTTATCAGAATTTTAGTCATTATTATATATCGTACCATATTCATTTTTTTTAGCATCAGTTATCATTTCAGTTTTAATAACTGTTATATATATATATATATATACAAACTATCTTCTTCCCAAAATATAACCCATGGAGCTCTAAAGTATGAATTGACTAACTCCCCAAAAGAAATTTACACGGTAGTCGCTGGATGTCCCAAGTATGGAAGAAGAAACTGACTTGGGATTTTGCTCCTAATACTTCTTTCCTGTAAAATTATTAACCACTATAGGGTGAGTATAAAATACTCAGTGAGCATGCATACATCATTAAACATAAGATTAAAACATATAATAATAATAATCTCAATGGTAAGAAAAAAAAATATAAATATCTCAATGGCAAGCAATAAAATATAAATTGGAATCAATGTCGAGTTACAGTATAGCCAAGGAATATCATATGGGCTCGGTAATATATGGAAAGACAGATAATGGGATGGACTGTATGAAAATAAATCACACAATCTCTAAACAATCAATATCACTGGACCGTGTAGGTCACCAGTATCATATAAGCATAAGGCGGATCAGGCCCTATGGCCAGGACCATAACCTCCTAGCTAGGGTTCAATACTACAATGTGCACAAGGTCGACAGTATTTCCCCACTACCCTGTTTAATCGGTAGTTCTGTCAAACCATATCAGGGTCAATAACAAGGGATACCATATGCAACAATGGCATCCAGATATCAATCAATACACAATAGGCATTTCAATATCAATAGCAATCAATAAATATGGAGGAATTTCAATCTTTAGGAAAAATCAAAGAATGATCAATAATAACAAGTGACATTTAATCAAGAAGGAGACATACTCATTGGGTTATCAAATCAAAATATGAGTATGCATAATGATGTATACATTACTCACTATAGCTTAGAACTTGAATATTTCCTTTTTCCTCTATCCTTGATTCTTTACTTTATCTTTTTTTGTACCCATCACATCTCTTATCCCTTTTTGACTCTACATATCCAATAAATTTTCATTTAGATACTATTCAGCATAAACTTACATTACTTATACTTATATTAAAGAAATTTCGTCAAATTTCTAAAGCTAAATTACTGCCCTGAAATTTCTATCCAGACATGCCATGTTCCTATGCCTATAATTAATTCCACTTATTCAAATACAAAACCATTTTATAGACATTTATATAACACATAAATGATCATCTTTCATGTTTAACACTTTCTCTAATTCAGAATTTAAGATCCTCAAATTAATATAATTTTATAACCTATGTTCTGTTAAATAGTCACTCCGGACAGTATACACTTATGACTTAATATTTCATAAACTACAACTCCAATTGCAAAATACTTTCACAAGCTTATATATAAGACATAAATGAACACTTTTTATGTTTTGACCATCTTCAAATTCAATCATTAAAATTTCGTAACAATAGCCACAAGTTACTGCCATCAAACAGATTCATGAAAATACTTTCTTTTTTCCATGTGTACAGATTCATGTATATATATGTATATTGAACAACAAAATTAAAGGAACTCAGATAATTTGAGATTTACTATATGAAACTAATATAAATGGTCCAAAATCGAATCAAAATAGCAACATCGATCACGGAACTAAAACAGATTTGATAAATTTAACCACCATACCATTAACCCAACTAAAATTAGAATACCCCTTTAAAATAACGACTCAAAACAGCCTGCTCTTTTCTTCTAATATTTCCTTTTCTGTTGATTTTTTTATATATATATATAGTGAGCTTTCTAAGATTTTCCAATAACATTGCATATATAATCCAAGAATGAAATTCCAAGCATAATATCAATAATCATGATAGATTTTCAATTCTGGAAATTAAATTACATTATTTTATTTTATTTTATTTTTCTAAACCA
>CANXYC010016510.1:0-15386 GCA_948193065.1 Aleurites moluccanus | reverse complement strand
CATTCATCAAATATACATCAAATACCACTCATTCCAAGCATTAAACACTTAAAACCACAAAATACATACCAAACCCTAACCTATCCATGATTTCGGCCAAACAACATTATACTCCAAATCCATTTATTTCCATTATTAATTCATCAAAACATGTTATACATATCAAATACACAACCTTTAAAGCTTTAAACATATTAAAACCATACTTTAATTCAATAATCAACCTATTAGGGTTTCAAGATCCTAACTTGCATTCCAACCATAGAAAATAACTTCTAATCCATAAAAATCAATAAGAACATTCATACAAACAATTTTACATCAATAGAAATTGGAAACTCATAACTTACCACTATTCCTTCAAAACTTCCTTAAGCTTTTTGGTGGCTTTAATGGCTTTGTCTTTGAATTTCAAGGTTGGATTAGTGTTTAGGATGATAGAATATATCTAATTCTATCAAAAATGGAAAGAAAACAACAAAAAAAGGGAGGGACAAGGTGTGGCCGAACCATATGCAGCAAAAATGGTGGTTTGGTTGAAATTTTGTTAAGGAAGAAGATGACAAATTGCTATATTTATCCATATACAAAATGTATGATTCAATGGTTTAGGTTTCATGGTAGTTTTGGTGAATTCTAGTCATCCAACCATCCATTCTTCTTACTTTCATACTACTGGTTCATCTAAAGTCAACTAAGATGAATATCACATGCTTTTAACACACCAAATCATAAACCAAAAGCAATAATCCCATACTTTGAGCTTAGGATAGTAAATTTGCAACCTACTCATCTAACCATCTAATTTTTCATCATTTGATCAAACGGTCAGATTTAATCAAGCCTAAACTAATACCATAAGGTTGCACACACTCAATAACTCCATATTATAAAGGAAATGACCAAAATACCCTTAGTGCAACCGAAACACCGAAATCGAGCAACGTGCCGATAAAAATTTTTCAACCAAGATTATTTCTTAATCTATTGCTCAAATAAATTAAATAAGGTCATTTTCAAGTCTTTAAATTCTTTTCTCCTTTTAAATATGATATTAAATCCATAAAATTCCGACGGGCGAAAAATGACCATTTTGCCCCCAGTTCACCAAAAATTCAAAATTTCCCGATTAAGTCCTAACAGCCTCTGGACTATTCCTATGCCTAAAACTAATTCAAATAACATGCATAATCATCAATTTCATGCATAAATACATATTAACAACACATTAAAAAGAAAGTAAAAATCTCTCCCCGAAGATCTCTATAAAGGTTAGGTTCAAACTAGACTGAAGTGCTAAATATTCCCAGTCTAATAACTAGATATATTATTGTTCAATTATAGTAATATTTCCTAAGATATTACAATTTTAAAGTGGATCCCTGTTTATAATATAATGACTCCATATAATTACAATAAACAAAATCTAACATTGGCTGTGAAAAGACCCCAAACCGTTTAATATGTAGGTTGAGCCATCAATTAATCTCGATTAGAATGTTTGAGTTCTGTAAGAATGCAAAGTAGCTTGGTATATAAGTCTGTACCGTCAACTTTACTACTTTAATAGCTTGATATGTAAACTGCAAAAACTGTCAATCAGGTGTATAATATGTAAGCTGCAAGGAATGGTCAATCACGATTACGAGTATGTAGGCCAAGCCATCAACTCTAAGGATAAAACTACTACTTTAAGCAGAGAGTAAAATAAGATTTTTATCTCTGTGTATAGAGAGTCAAAATGAGTCTATAATGTCTTATTTATAGTGAAATAATATAACAGTTGATTGGAAGCCAAGTCACGTTCCTCTAGGTTTTAACCGTCACCAACGTGCCTTTTTTTAAACTATATGGATTTAGTGAGCAAAATCATGTGAAATTTGGCCGAACCACCCAGCGAACGTGGTTAAATTAGTTCGACAGCATAATCAATTTCTATCGTGCCCACGTTTACTCGGTTCCACAATTGTTGGATGCGTGGCAATATGATCGAGCAATACTAACCAATGTGGCCAGACAACTGCACTTTCAACCCACTTGTGCATACTGAAGCCCAATGAGCTTTCTATCTGCTTACGTCAAATCACTGGACCTGTGAATTTTATTTTGAGCCACGTCATTTTTTGGGCTGGTGTCAACAGATTCTAAAACTTTCAATTTGCTTTAGCTTTAGAATAAATATACAGATATAGATATTGAAAGTTTGGTTTTTATTTTCAATTGAAAATTAAAACAAAGTGAGAAAAATTTTCATAATTTCATTTAATTAATTAAAGTAAAAGTAAGATATTAAAATATAAAATTTTATAAATTATCTAAATGTTTCATTTGTTATGGATAACTATAACATAAGAAATAATATTATATATTTATTATACTATGTTTAATATTATTAACACATCAGTAAATATTGAGTTGTCTTCTCCACTTGATTATATATATTGTCATACATTATGATAATCTGAATATATAATTATGATATTTTATTGAATATATAAAGATAATGTAATTTATTATTGTTATCTTATTTTCAATTATCACTTATAAATTTTAAATCATAAATAATTTTATAGTAAAAATACATATAGTTATGAGTTGTAACATAGAATTTGTATTTTTAATTACTGTAATCATTATTGAGTAATAAAATCGTAAGCTAATATTAATTTTTCTTTAATTGATTTTTAAAATATTGTATCATACATTTTTTTCTTCTGTAGCAATAGCATAATAATTTTATTCTTTAATACATTTTTTATGATTTTATGTATTTACAAGTATTAAAAATAGTAAAATAATACAATAATTAACTTTATAATAAAGAGTAAATATAATATTATTATAAAATTAATCATTAAATGATAATTTTCGATAAAATATTTTGATATTTAATATTATTTATTGATTATTGAATTTAATTATTTATATTTTGACTTTTTAAATGTATTATTTATAGATTATAAAAAAATTGTGTTAAAATTAGGAAAAGAAAATATTATATAAAAAATAATACCTATATCTCACTTTAAGTAACAAAAACAAATATATTTTAATAACATTTTTCTTTGACAATTGGAAAAACAAAACAAGAAATAGCAACAATTACTCGGTAGTATAAAAATAAAATGATTTTAAAACAATAGGCTTAATTGCATTTTAAAACAAATTGGAAGAAAATTTACCCTTTTAAAAAATAAAAATAAAAATAAAATAACAACTGATTCTTGTTCTAACAATTGGCCAAGGTTCAAGGAGCTAGCCGTACGAAATCTGAGAGGGAAAGGTTATAATTCAACAAGAATTGCAGGACTTAATTGGATCAGGAAATGACTATACGTTTAGGTGTTTTCAAACAATATACAACGCTAAAGCATGAGCTAACTCACACCTGCTACTTGTTATCTCCACTCGTGTTAGCATTTTTACCACCATTTTGACAGCCAAGCTCAGCAAAACCCGGTGCTAATTTGGGTGGTGGCTGCACAGCTGGAGAAGGCCCCGATGAAGGCGTGGACCGAAATGGCCAGGTGATTGTACTCACACCAGAAGCTGGGGAGCTTGAATATTGATTTGCCCTGCCTACAGCAGTTGAATCTTTATCTATATTCTGCTTATCTACCTTCTCTTCAACCTCATGACAGTGAAACTGTAGCTCATTGATATCTCCTCGAGTTGCGTTCTGATTTTTCTCATCGGATGTCCTAACTCCAGAAGTTCCAAATTGAAGCCAGGGTTGCCTGAAAGTCTGCCAAGCAGGGGCACGGGCACCACTAGAATTACTATTGTTTTCAACATCTTCTTTGCCCCTGACCAACACATCATTTGTTTTATTCAGTTTGTTTTCTGATTGTTTATCTTTGTCTGAAGAGGATGGTGTTAATTCAACTGGGTCAACTCTATGTGCAGATGAACGGCCTGAGGCAATTGTTGTGGTAGGAAATGCTTTCTCTGGAGGGACAGCAGGAGTATAGTTGGATGGCTGTAGATCATCCCAGTTCTCCAACAGTTCCTTGTAGACTTTTCTGAGGGTGACCTCAGTGAGACCTGTTACCTTGCATATCTCTGCCTGTGTCTTTCGCTTGTCTTCTAATTGGCATGCCAGATATATAGCAGCTGCAGATATGCTAATGGGATTCCTGCGAGTGCAGAAGCATTTGTTGATAACAACTTCTCCAATATGTGTCGCCAATTCCTAGAAACATTACTCTAAAGTTATTGACCAAATTTGATTTAGTGAAAAGAAGAAATCCACAATCAATGATACTGGCAAGAAGCAAGCTGGGGCATCAATTTTACACTTAATGTTCTAGCTTAACTGTTGTTCAAATACGTCAAAAAATAATAATAATAATAATCTTCACATGAATAAGACATATTTCAGGCAATTCATACATTTTATGTATCATTCAAGTTTTCTACAAGTAAATGGCCATAATGTTTTAATTATAAGTCTGAAAATGCATATAAAGTTTATGGAGTTCTTGTAGTTATTTGTTTTGAACGATACATAAAATGTATGAATTGCATGAAATATGTCGTTTTCTGAAAAAAATTTCTACGAAAACTGGAAAGAAAGTTTTGCATTCAAATATTTTCTAAATTATAACTAGCTTTTAGAAAACAGGTTTTAAATGTTTTCTTGGTTTTCCTCTGCTACAAAATGCAAGTTTTCCAACTGCAAAACATAGAACCTGCTTGAGCAGCATATTTTATGTATATTTCTAGCCCCAGCCCCATTGCTAATTTTATTACTATTATTATTGTTGTTGTCATTGTTGTTAAATATATAATAGAATGTGTGTGGGTTATCCCACATTGATTAATGATAAAAAAAATATGAATAACTTATAATAAGAAGGATAATCCAACCTAAATGACTTAGGCTATTTTGTGTTGCAAAACCTAATCTATTATAAGTCTAATACTAATGCTAATACTTTGACTCTATCTTGATTTGACTCTTAGGGCCCAGAGAATATAATATAGTATTAAAGTTTCATGCCCAAATGGAATTTTGGAACCCATGTTCAAGCTGTTAGGATTAGACTTAGCCCTAACAAATTAGTATTAGGAATTCTAGGGTTTCAAGAGGCTGATAAGAAAAGAAGAGAGTTTTGAAGAAAGAATCGGTAAGAAGAAGATGAGAACAATAGATAAAGAAATTTGAGAGAGTTTCCAGAGAAAATAATGAATTTTTTTATTAGAATGCACGATACCTATAATTGAGACTGATTCCCCTTTTTATATATTTCCAGGGTCAATTATTTGATTATATTCTAGAAGCTGTCACAGTCCAGTTATATAACAAACTACTAATTAATCCCTATTTCTCAGGATCCAGCTAAGTCTTAGCCAAACTACTTATTTAAATCCCTTAACTAAATCAATTAGGGTTTAATCTCTTATTACTTCTTCCTATGATATGTAACAATGTCCCTTCCTTCAACTCTTTCTTGTCCCCAGGAAAGAGAACAAGCAGGAAAATGAGTTGTAATGAATGAATAATCTCCCCAAGTTGAATCCTCTTTGGGCAGATTCTTCCATTTAACCAGACCTTGCAAGACATCCTGGTTGTCTCGTGATAACCCTAGTTTGGAGTACCAGGTTTGGTTCCACCAATACTGCATCGTCTGCCATAGTAGGTAATTCCAATAATGGAGTTACAGACTCACCCAACATTTTTTTTAAAGTAGAGACACATGGAAAACAGGGTGAATAGAAGTGGCAGGTGGTAACTGAAACTTGTATGCCACCTTCCCAATCCTAGCAATAACTTGGAATGGGCCATAATATTTAGCAGAAAGTTTCAATGTATGTGTATGGGCCACAGTGGTCTTTCTATATCACTTCCAAAAATATATAAACTCTCAATATTTCTAACATAGTATTAGAGTCTAATCAATCCATACATGTGGAAAAATAATTTGTACCCCTATTTGGGACTGAGATTTCAATTCTCTTTCATCAATTTCACCCCATGATGGGTTCTTCAATTATCTCTTCATCCGTATTAAGCTTTATTAGAAATGTTACGAACATATATAATCATGGGAGTGCTAACTTCAAAAGTTAGCTATTAAGGTTAGAGAACTCAATAATATGCTTATTCAACATTTTTATATTTAATCAATGTGAGATATTTATTATCTTAACACTCCTCTCAAATGAAAATTAGATGAAGACAATTTTTATTAAACTCAATTGACATTTGTAAATCTATTATAAGAATTGTATTGATAGAATTAAATATAACACGGGTAATGCCATGGGGTGAAATTGAGAGCCCAAAACTAGCCTTCCGTGATGTAAAATTGAAATTTCAGTCCCAAATTATGAAAGAATAGGTGCACAAATTGTTTTCCACATGTATGGACCGATTAAATTCTGATACCATGTTAGAAATGTTGGGAACATAAATAATCATGAGAGTGCTAACCTCAAAAGCCCCATGTTTTTTTACTGATGATGATGTCAGTCCAGACTAAAATTGAAGAAGAGATGTCAGCTGATTCATTTGTAACTAAGTGTGATATGATCCCAAGTAGGATCCTATACATATTAGATTTTGATTAATCTTTATTTAATTAGTTTTAGTATGATATATTTATGGGTTGTATAATTATATTAAAATTAAGTATATTAGTGAATTTTGGGCTTGTTTTGTATTAGTTTATAGCCCAAAACTAATTTAAGTTTTATTTTTATTTTATTTAGAAACTTATTTTTATCTAGGAAATTTGCCCTAATTTAGGAAGTTTATTCTTAATCAGGAAACTTAAATTAGAATTTTCATATAGCTAAGTTACTATAAATACTTAGCTAAACCCCATGTATTTAAAAACTTCAGATTTTTGTTTAATATAAACTTTGTGAGAAAATTCTCTCAATTTTAGTTCTTGCTAAGAATCATTTTGAACTTATCAAAACTAACCACTTTGTGGCGTTCATCAATTATACCAAGGTTCTCTAGCACAGGTTGCTATTGGGTCAAGATTTCTTATTCAAATCTGATTTGACTTTCCAAGAGGTCGCATACCATGCGTAAAGGTGTTGGGTCTCAAAACAAGTCGATTGGGATTCACATCAGTTTGGTATCAGATCATAGGCTCTAAATTAGATTGGCTTATCTTTATTTTATCTTGTTACTACGTTTTCTTGTTTTTGTTTCTTTCCGTTTCTTTCATTCCTTTTCATTTCTTTCGTTCCTTTTTTTTTTCTTCTTTTTGTCTCTTGATTATTTAAGTGATAAATCTGTTTGTTTTTACTTCAAATTAAAATTAGAAAAGAAGCAAAAAAAATTCAATTTCATTGTCTTTGTTTGAGTTTATACATTTTCTATTTGAGTGTTAAAAAAAAATAATTTTCCTTGATTTGTTTTCTATTTCTATTTGTTTTCGTATATTTTTCGTACATTTTCGTTTGTTATCATAAATTATCTATAAAAAAAAAAAGGGACACGAGTGAACTTGAATGCTCTCAATATGAAACACTAAGGTAGTAAAGTGAATGAATAGCAAAACCAAGGACACTCAAGCAATCCATTTCATCTCTCATCTTTATAAAATGTAAATTCATGGCTTGAAAGTGTTTTTCAAAGGTCTCCAATTTAGAAGCAATGTAGAAGGTTCATTCTCAAAGAGAGAAAATCCAAATGCACCAAGGAAAACAATGAAATCTAAAGAGGAGATGCTAAAGAAATACTATAAAACAGTTTTTGAAGAAACTAATGAAAAACGTGAGAGGTAGAAAGCTGAGCAAAGAGCTAAACGTCACAGAAGGAAAATTGGAGAGAAAGCTGCATCAATATCAATAATAGAGCAACCTAAAGATGAGATTGAGAATAGTGAGGTTGAAAATGAGACACCATCAATAGAAGTTATTTATGAAGAAACTAATTGGGTGGATGGAAAAATAGAAGAAGAAAATAAGGTTCAATCAATAGAATTTTTTCATGAAAAAATTTCAGCAATTGAAACTCATCAAGAAATCTTGGAAGGAGAAGAAGACGATAGAACAAAGGAGAATGATTTAGTTCTCCACAAAAATAAAAATAATGCGGAATTTTTAAATATTTCTGTAGTGAATTTTATTTTACCTAATGATTTCTTTGATGTTTCTCCAACAAATTTCCAAATTTTCCAAACTCTTAATTTGCTAGTAGTTATCAAGAAGGAAAGTTCGCAAACTGGTGTGATGTATTTACTACTTCAGTTCTTCAAAATTAGAGAACGAGTTCTCTCCAACAAAGGAAGAATGACAATTGCAAGAGAAGTTTCGAATTTCAATGATACTATGGCACATGATTCGAGGACGAATCATTTCTCAAGAAAGGGGGAATGATATGATTCCAAGTAGGATCCTGTACATATTAGATTTTGTTCAATCGTTATTTAATTAGTTTTAGTATGATATATTTATGGGTTGTATAATTATATTAAAATTAAGTATATTAGTGAGTTTTGGACTTGTTTTGTATTAGTTTATAGCCCAAAACTAATTTAGGTTTTATTTTTATCTTATTTAGAAACTTATTTTTATCTAGGAAGTTTACCATAATTTAGGAAGTTTATTATTAATCAAGAAACTTAAATTAGAATTTTCATACAGCTAAGTTACTATAAATACTTAGCTAAACCCCATGTATTTAAAAACTTCAAATTTTTGTTTAATATAAACTTTGTGAGAAAATTCTCTCAATTTTAGTTCTTGCTAAGAATCATTTTGAACTTATCAAAACTAACCACTTTGTGGCATTCATCAATTATACCAAGGTTCTCTAGCACAGGTTGCTATTGGGTCAAGATTTCTTATTCAAATCTGATTTGGGTTTCCAAGGGGTCGCATACCATGCGTAAAGGTGTTGGGTCTCAAAACAAGTCGATCGGGATTCGCATCAAAGTGTCAACGACCTATTAACGTTAAGCCATGGGCGAAACCCGGTTGCACTTAATGGATGTGTAGGAAAAAGTGTCCCATATGAAAAAATGTCAAAATATATAAAAGACTTATAAGTGAGTAGGTGTTCGACTTAACATAAACCAATTAGTTTTGCAAGTGAATTACAACACTTGCCCACTTATAAGCTCGCACGTATTCGGACCCACTAATTTTAATAATTATTACTAACCAAGTTTCCACTATAACAATTTTTAAATCTAAAATGCTTTTACCTTTTGCTTTATAATTTACTATTCCTCTGAATTAAACAAAATATCATGATTTCATATTCCACTTTTTCCTCCTTTAGTTTGATGACTTCATTGTTTTCACAAAAGCTAGTAGTGAAAATAATTGAAAGCAAATTGATAACATAATTATAATTATTTAAATGTTATATTAGAAACTACACAAAAGAAAAAACAAATTTGGACATGTTTTAAAAAAAAAAATTTTGTATGAATATACGAACAATTATGATATGGACATGTTTTCTGATTTTTAGAATCGGAAAGTGTTTATGTAATTGTTTTCTGATTTTTAGAATCGGAAAGTGTTTATGTAATTTTAGGAAATGAACATGTTTTCCAAGTTTTCACAGAAAATGAAAACAAGAATTTTCTTGTAAAATGGAAAATGGAAACAAAAAATTGTTTTCTACAAGTAATTTTTCATTTGTCTTGTTTTCTTGTTTGGTTGACATCTTCCAAACACATCCAATCCTTCAAACACAGTTAGCATTTCAACTAGAAACGGTGTTTCAAACTTTATAAGTTCATGCAAAAAAGTACCTGAGCAGATTTGTTCAATTGGAGGAGTGTGCAGAATCTAGGCATATGGACTGAAATGGAATTGCTATTGATGGGTTGACTCAGCTGCAGAGCTTCTCCTAAAATCTTGATGTATTTCCCAATCTCCTTCTGAGGAACATTGGCAGCAATTGAGATTTCCTGTAATAGCAGATTAATTGTTAAATTTAGAGGATACTCGTAACTGAAAAGATTTCAAGACCACCTTATCTGCTCAACGACAATTCAATTGTTTCATTGCCACAGAATCCAAGATCAGTACTTATGAAACAACTAAAAGATGCTCAATAGAGAAGGATCTAAAGGACTTACCAATTTTGAACCAAAGCAATTTTTTGTTGTCATTAGGACTCATCATCCAAATGAGATCATTGCCAGATTACAAAATTTAGCACTTGCTAGAAACAGCAACAGTTTCAGTCACAAATATATATACTGTCATTCTCAAATCTAAAATGAGTGTCACACAGACACATGTAAGATATATCATATATGAGACTTGCTCTTCTCTTAAAGAAAGAAGCTAACACCATTGATGCTTGGAAAGTTAGGATTGATTTGTTTGAAATTGACCGACCAAAAACTTAATGCAAATTGAAAAATAAATTGGAACAGAGACAACAAAGGACAGATTATAGTAACAAGCAAGGTATGTAACAATGGCCAAGTACCATTGTTCCTCAAAGTCATGATCCCTACCGAGATAATGTAACAGGATGCAAAACCAAATAAAATCCAACAAACACCAGGGAAATGCAAAACATGGGAGAAAATCCATAGGAGCACATGGATGAACCTAGTTGCTGATCACAAAATTCACAAGGGTTATGTGCTTAACATTAAATCCACAGTCGACACCACATCATAATCCATTTATCACAAAGGTTATGTGCTTAACATCAACTCCACCACATCATAATCCATTTACTCTTTAAACTAGGATGCAAAACACGGTTAATTAAGCAATGGGATCTTCCAAAACAGGACTTTTGATGTTCATCTATGAAAAAACAACTTCCTAATCAACAGGGAAGGTAACATATTTCAAACATGCAAGCATAATCAACAGGGAAGGTAACATAATTCAAACATGCGAGCATTAACTGGCACTTCACAGTTTGCTACTAAACAATTTCAGACACGAATTCGACCAGTAGAAGCACTTTTTACCACTAATTTGATTTAAATCTAAAACTAAGGAAAGCTAACGTTAAAACCCAATAACAGGTAATGGATGACTCTAAAAAGCTATGATATGAATCAATGAGCAACATGAAAAATTGATGATACCTGAAGGGTTCTGGGCTCCTGGGCCTCCCTAATAGCATGGACAAGAGCAGCAGTGGCAAGCGCTTCAACGCTGCGGTTCCTCAAACAAGTAGCCGAGCAACAATCTCTAAACAACTGAAACGCATGGTCCGAAATATCGCAATCCAACCCCAAAATGGAAGCCACATCAATAATCTGCATATACGCTCTCAGATTATCAACAACCACAGTGGATGAAGTAGAATTAGATGAGGAGGAGGAGGAGGAGGAGGAGGTGGTGGTTAATTCAAGGGTACGTTCCAACTCGGCTAGATGACCGGAGAAGGAGAGGGAGGAACGGAGAGAGAGTGGGGTCGGCTCAAGAGACCAAGTGGAGAATGCGGTGATGAAGCCCGTGGGTTCGAATGGGTCCTCTTCGTCTCCTTGGCGAGCTTGGCGAGACTGGTGGTGGAGGCTAGGGAGATCGGAGGTGACCAGACAAAGAGGGTTGTCTTGGGCTCGGATTTGGAAAAGATGGTAAGGTTGGAATTGGCGTTCCTCGACGACACGGCCACAAGATGTGCACTCAGTGATTGACCGGCCAGCGTTTGTGGTGGCACATCGCGCTTGCGCCGCTGAACAGTAGGGGCACTTCATTTTTTGGATCAATTGCTGGTTAGAAATGTGGAGATTTAAGAACTTCGCAATCAAATCATCTCGTCTTTTCGGCCGTCATGTCCATATTTTCCAAAGAAATTATTAAATACAAGCACAATATTAGTAGTAGAGGTCTTCGTGACTTGGATATTGTATCACATTTAATTTAACCAATAAATTACAATATAATTATTTTTCTCGTGAAATTATTTATGTAATTTTAAAAAAATAAAAAATAAATATAAAGATATATAATTATTAATGGAGAAAATTAAAGAATATAAATTTTTATTTTTATTTTAATTGATTTATTCATGGCACCAAATATATTAATATATGAGGAATTACCTGAAGACATGAAATGAAGAGATATGTATAGGTAAATAGATATATATGAACTAATTATATATATATATATGGGTTGAGTTGGATCAGGTCGGATTGATATATATGACATTTAATTAAATTCATAAAAATATAAATTAAAAAAATTTAAATTTATTTAATTCATGATATTTATTAAATTATTATTTAATTATAAATTAAATTGAATTATATTAAATTAAGCGGATTCAACTACTTATGAACACTTCTCAACAAGTTGTACATCCTTAGACCTCAATCACAAGGGACCGACCCATATTAATGGATTCCAAGATAATGCTGGTGACTAGACAGTGCATGGAGGCTTGAGAGGATTCATATGTGAAAAAAAGGTGTTAACACCTTGTTTAAAAATTGGACTTAATCCATTATTTTAATAACTATGTGATTATTAATACACTAAATTAAATTAAATTAATTAAAAAAATATTATAGATACTAAGATTCTCTTTAATTGTGGAAAATATTTTTTATTTTCATTTTCCAGTTTTCTTTTTCATTTCTTTGTTTTTCCAATTTTCCATTTTTTAAATAGAAAATTGGAAAATAAAAAATATGTTTAATTTTTCCATTTTCCATTTTCAATTGCTTATTATAAAATATATATTAAATTTTAATAATAATAATAATAAAGATAACACTATTAATAACTATTAAATTATAATAAATAATAAATTTCAAATTAATAAAAAAAATAACATTTAGAAATTCTCAAACAGTTTTATAATATAATTCTAATAAAAAAGTTGATCTTAAAAAAAAAGTAAGAATTACTTCAATTATTATTTTAATCATTCTTCATATGATTTGCAATAACTTCTCTAATTTCACTCATTTGACTTTATTGGGACATATTCATTTGAGTACCTTCTTATATCACCCCAAAGACATTTCCTTCATGAACTTCTAACCTTCTCTGCTATATAAAGTGAAAAGAGTATATGCTCTATCTTCTTTTCCAATAAAGTTGTGAAGTGTGCAACATGCTATAGGAATTAATTTTTGTGGACGAAGTGAATATGTTGGTATGGCTTTTAAAATTGAAAATCTTATCTTTAATACACTAAAAACTCTCTCTACCACATTGCATAATGATAAATGTTTATAATTAAACAACTCATATTTTCTCCTTATTCGTCCACGTCCACAAAAATCATTTAAATGATATCTTTCACCTCGATAAAAGATTAGAAATTCAGATATATTTGAATAGCCAACATCCACAACATAATAATAATCTACAAATAAATAAAACTATATATTTTAGAATGCAATAATTAACCATAAACTATTAACATTAAATATATTAAAATTAATGTCTTACCACCAATTGGAAAAGGAAAACCATTATCATATATTGTCAATGCATCTAAAAATATATGTGAATCATTTGATGTTTCTTTCCATCCAGTATACACAAATGTGAACATCATATCATGAGAATATGCTGCCATAATATTTGTGTGATAAGAGTGGCTCTCCTTTAGCGAAAAGCTGTCACATGAGTACAATCAATGGCACCTATGCATTTCTACATCAAATTAACAATTAATTATAATTAGAGAATATCTCATATATTGCAAATTATAATCAAATATTTATGTCATACATGAAAATAAGGAAACCATGTTGGATTATTTTGAATCTCAGGTTGCACTTCACCTTTGTTGATTGATTTAATTAAATTAACTCTTAGTGTAACCAATGCTCTTATAACCATTATAAACCAATCATGTACTGTAGAAGTAGAATGTTGGAAATGTTTAGCCACAATTCTTTGTCATGTGCCATGACAAATTATTGACAAAGCCATTGCAACTCTTTCATTTACATTTACATCTTTTGCGTCAACTAACAAATTCATTATCTTCAATCTATCACATAAATTTATAAACACATGTGGTTTTACTACTTGATAAATTAGATGTAGAATCCATAGTTATATGTTGTGCCATTTTTCCTATATAATAAATTCAAAGAAGAACATATAACACCCTAGAAAACTTAATAAACTTCAATGGATGAACATAATGGATAATGAATTAATTTAAGAATATAATTAGTTAATTTAAGAATTTAACCTAGTAACCTCTAATCTAAGTTATTAGTAGATGGGAATTGAGAGATTTTAGAGCAAATGTTACATTGGTAAAATGATGGAATAAGTGAATTAAAATAAAGAGTAATTAAATAGGACTTAATTGAAAAGGACTTGAAAAGAAGTGTGGTATAAGTAAGAATAACAATTAAATTAAGGAATAAAACCAAATTTGACTAGCTAGGTGTCAAATGTAGAGCCGTAACAAGTCTATCACGACCCATCCTGGGAGTCGCAACGGTCCTAGGGTATGGGTGATGCATAGGCGACCAATACCACGAAGAACCCCAATGACCTATCTATATGACATGCAACAAGCAAAACAACTTAATGAATATAAAAGTGCTGAGGAAAATTCGACAGCATCTCCTCTAAAATAGAACTAAGCCCAAAATCAAACACAAATAAATAACACTTCAATAATATCCACAAACATCCCAACTACTGATCCATTCTGGATCTCCATCAACAATCTCAATATATATATATAACATACAACTCATCAATATATATATATAAAAGCCAAACATTAATTATAAGCAACATAAAATATATGCAAACTTATCATTATATCTACATGCCAAAATCTATATACAGTACCATGGAAAATATTCTATATATTGTTTATATAGCTTTAGAGTTTAATATTTACATGCAAATCAACTTCCAAGGCAGAGGAAGATGTTGCCAATGGAATACGTGCCTCACCAAAGACCTAAAAAAAATATTAAACACTAAAAAAATGAGTATAAAAATACTCAGTGAGTTCAAAAGCATAAAAATGCAGTAAATGCACAATAAAAGTAATAATGCCAGTATTATATATAAAGTATTCAATAAAGTGTAGCATATGAATATATAAGTAATAAACTGTAATAATAATATTATTTTAACCATGTAAATCAATATAGGTAGCACATATACGATATCACAAGATTTGGGTCACTATTGAACTGTAATACTCAGCACTATAATAAAGTGCATTGCACTAGGGAATACAACGTCCCTCCCTAGCAGGGGTCCCATAAATAAATGACTCACGTAAGGATAAATTCCATACGACTAGAGAATACATCGTCCCTCTCTAGCAGGGGTCCCATAACTCAGTATGCACACAGTCGATGGATTTACCCGCTATACCATCGAAAAATAGCCATGAACTAATATCATATAAATATGCCTCCAATTAACAGTATTATGGCATATATACACTTTATATAGCAATAAAACAATTATATATACATATATAAGAA
>CANXYC010016386.1:0-11521 GCA_948193065.1 Aleurites moluccanus | reverse complement strand
TATATATATATATATATATATATATATATATATATATTATTTTTATTTTATTTTAACTAGTTATTTTTTATATTAATAATTAAAATTAATGAAAGATAAATATAAAAATTTTAAAAATAATAATAATAATAACTTGTATATATTAAAATATTTTTAAAAAATATAAATTAAATAAAAATATATAATCAAACTTCATGCAAATTTGAGATCTAAATAAGAATATGGGTGAAATGTTTATAGAATCGGACTGATGAAAAAATCAATGAAAATAGGGGATTAAAGATTCGATCGGAGTCGAATCGATCAAATCAAGAAAAAATTGATATATATATATATATATATATATATATATATATATATATATATATATATATATATATATATATATATAATTTGATATTTATTATATATAAAATGAAAATAAATATAATGTAATTATAATTAAATAAAAAATTTATATAAAATCATATTTTTTATGATGTCAATTTAATCACATCAAGTCAAAAGTTATATATATAGCTATTAACATTCATTTGCTTATAATTTTTTTTAACTCAAAACGACGTAGTTTTTTACTTGACAAAAATGACGTTGTTTTGATAAAAAATTAAAAAAGATTTAAAAAAAATTAAAAAATGTTGACCCGCTCGAAAAAAAAAACTGACCCGATTTGATCTGTTCATTGATTTTTTATTCAAGTTTTTGAAAATATGTAAAAGAAGACTGATGGAACTGATTCTTGATTCAATTTATGATTTACCGGTTCTATCAGCTGGTTCGGTCCAGTTTTGATAACTTGTATACTGTTTGTAGTGGGCTTTTACTGGACCCTTTACCCGGGCCTAAGGTTGGTTTTGAATACAGATCTAGATACTTGTGTTAGGGGGTGGTGTTCGTCGAAAACCATTACAAACAGAAGCTAATACTCCCGCGTCGCCGTAAAACACGCCGTCGTCTGTTCTTTTTACTCTAAACACTCCGCCGCCGCCGTGTTTCCCTCCTAACGCCAACCACTTGTTCACTCCTTTACTACTGCTGATAATGACTACTCGAATTGCTCCTGGGGTGGGAGCGAACTTGCTAGGCCAACACTCGGCGGAGAGAAATCAAGACGCCACTGCTTATGTAGGCAATCTTGATCCTCAGGTAGCCGAAGAATTACTTTGGGAGTTGTTTGTTCAAGCAGGTCCTGTTGGTATGATCCTTCCATTCTTTTTTTTTTCCTATTAATTTTATTTTCCTCTAATTTATTCTTATATATATATTTCAATGTTGTTTAGTTAATGTATATGTCCCGAAAGATAGAGTTACAAATCTTCACCAAGGATATGGATTTGTAGAATTCAGAAGTGAAGAAGATGCTGACTATGTAAGTCTCTATTCAGTAGTAAAGGGTTTTGTTTTGTTTTATTTGTTTGCTTAAAGGGTTTTGTTCAATTGTGAATTTGATTATATACAGGCAATTAAGGTTTTGAATATGATTAAGCTTTACGGGAAGCCAATTCGTGTAAATAAGGTACAATAGTTCAATTTCATTAGCTTTGATTTTCTGTATTGATTAAGTAGATTTTTTTGCTATGGAGTATTTTTTTGGGTTTCAATTCTTTTATCCTTTTCGTTTTAGGCTTCGCAAGATAAAAAGAGTTTGGATGTTGGAGCAAACTTGTTCATTGGAAATTTGGACCCTGTAAGTTGGTCTGATTTTGCTTAAAATATATTGGGTTCTTGCTGGATATGTTTATTCCTGTTTTGTTTGTATCTAATAACTTTATCTTTTGCAGGATGTTGATGAGAAACTTCTGCATGATACTTTCAGTGCCTTTGGAGTTATAGTTACAAATCCCAAGGTCATTCCTCTGAACTTTCCGTTAGTTGCTTCTGATTCCATAGTACATTGTTTATTTTTGAATTTTGGTTTCTAGTAACTTTGGGGAAAACTGCAAATGAATGAGGAAGGAAGAAAATCATATTCTTGCATTAAATATATCCTGTCTTATCTGTGATATTTATCTGTCTTGGTTTTTGAAGTGGCCAATTGATCATTATTAATGAATTTTGCTGGTGAAATCTACAAGTCTTATAAAAACCAAAATTTGACAAATCTGGAATGATGGTTATAATCCTCTTTTCCTTTCCAGTTTAAGAAGGGTAAGTGATGCATTTCTAGTTGTGTGGTGGGTAGGGGTCATTGTTGTTAATAATATATAAAGAAATGTGTGCTTACTGACACTGTATAGTTTATTTTTTCTTGTTGATATACCAATTAAACCTTGTTTGGCTTCCTTGGAAGCTCAATGGTTTGAGCGAAAGCTTTTGGACTGTTATGCAGAACATGATTGATGTAGCTGAGCACCTTAGTAGTTCTTTATAAAACACTCAGGAATCAGGATAGACTTTTGTGCTTATATTTGGAAGATAGTTTTGCTGCTTGTTGAATGTTATGTTATCGGAACCACCCAAGTAACAGTTGATGTTTCTCATGATTCATCATCTTTTGGCATTTAGATAATTACTATGGATATATTGCTGATTTTGTATTAACCAGATTTTACAGTATGGATTCAGGTTACCTCCATCTTAGGTTTATCTTATATAGCAATAGATGTCTAATTGGATACTGTTATCTATGAAATAGACTCACCATGCGATGTATACAAATCTGTGCTTAGGAATAAGGACATCAGAAAGTTTTCTCACTTAAATTACATGATGACATCTTACATATTACTGCATCTTTCTACTCTGCTTCTTTCTAAGGTAGATGGAGCTATTAATTTTGTGTGCCTGTTAATTCAGTTATAGAAATTGTGGGGTTTTTTATTTTTTAAATTGGTCCTTATGTTTAATTTTTCACATTTAACTACCATGATGAAAGTAGTGAAATTGCCGTGATTTAGAGGACAGCTAGGAGCACCTATGTGTTAATTATAGTGCTGAGGTGGAATTTTTTCATGTAATAAGGAATATTATCACTTCAAGCTATTTTATGAGTAGCTTAAGTTGCAGCTTCAAACATTTAAATTTTTTTTGTATCTTATCTTAATCCACAAAATATATAACAGTGCTTCATAAACACAGGGATGTGGTTGATATAAACTTTATTTTTGATTAATGTAGGCAATTTTGTAATATTGATGTGTATTTGCTTTTGTATTCTGATGTTTGGTACTTGTATTTTCAGATAATGAGAGATCCTGAGACTGGAAATTCCCGTGGTTTTGGCTTCATTAGCTATGATTCTTTTGAGGCATCTGATGCAGCAATTGAGGTAACTCTTTTGCATATGCATTCATATCATCGGAATTTGCTAGAGAAAAAATCTAAAATAGTTGGCTGTATTTTTTGGGCCATTTAGGGCTTGTTTACTGGTAGAAAATTGTTTTCTCTTTTCCATTTTCTATTTTCTTTAAAAATTATTATTTTCATTTTCTACAGAAAATTAGGAAAAGGCGTTCATTTGTTAAAATACAAAATCAGTTTTTAGTTCTCAAATTTAGAGAACATGTTTACATGGATAATTATAATTTTTCGTTTTCTAATTTTTCTTTTTAGAAAATATGAATAATGTTGTCATTTTTATTTCACGTTATGTTAAACACAAGAAAAATGTATTATCTTTGATTTAATATAATTATTTATTTAAATTTAAAATTATAGTAAAATGAATAATTAAAAATAATATAAGTAGGTATTACCATTAAAAATTAAAAAATATATACGGGATGTGAAAAAAAAAACGAAATTACATGTTTTCCATTTGGAAAATTCAGTTATAAAAGAAAACTATGAAAAACATCAAAATGTTCTTTCTAAGCATTAGTTATAAAGTTAGGAAATTGGAAAATTAGTTTTCAGTTTTCTAATTTGAAATATATTTTAATACAAAACTCTATGTTCCAGTTTTCTTGGAAAATTTTTCTGGAAAACTAATGTAGTTTTCTACGAGTAAACAGGCCCTTAACTTCTCAGAAAATGTAAGTCAATGTTTAAATTGCGCTCTGCTCAGTGGCATGATATTTTAAACCTTATTATTATGGCTTTGTACTAATCAGTTAAAATGTAATTTCTGTTATGAATCAAATCATTTCTTTTAATTTGGGGTAAGCATTTCAAGAACTTAGTTTTCTTTGGTTTAGAATTTGAAAGATAAAAAGGTTTAAGCTTTTAAAAATAAAATTTCTGGTTGGGCTTAGGAGGGGAGAACACAGAATTAAACATGTGTGATATTTTTTGAGTGGTATAATATTTTTTTAAATTGGAATGCCTGCCTAAATTTGCTGTATGAAGCACCACTGCCAAATGTTCCCTTCTTTTTTTTTCCCCTTTCTGCTTTCCTATTAGCTCCCCCTTTCCACCCACACTTCCCCCTTTGTTCTGTTTCTGAAGTGTTCTCCCTCTCCCTCTCTCTCTCTCTCTCTCTCTTTTGCCTTTTTCTTTTCATCTTTTTTTGGTTTAAAGCAAAATCTATACAGTAAACCCAAAAACTGAATGAAACTTTGACTGAACTGAAGCAAACCTCTATAATTCAGTTTGGTTATGTTTGGTTTGTGTAGATATTGCCATTCAATTCCATTTTTAAATTTAGGAAAACTGGAAAGTTTGATTAGGTCTAAATATCTATACTGACTGAAATGGTTGATGGTCAATTACCTTGTCACACACTACCACATTGTCTGAGCACTGTGGCTTGATTTGTATATACTCCAGCATATATAATTTTCTGGATTTAACAGGCAATGAATGGTCAATATCTTTGCAACCGTCAGATAACTGTTTCATATGCATATAAGAAAGACACAAAAGGAGAGCGCCATGGTACCCCAGCAGGTGAGTCTTTGCTTTAAATATATTATTCTATTACTTATTTTGTTACTTCTTACCATGACGGGTAGTCAACCATATGGTGGAAATTTGTGTGTGAAATTTAGTGTTAATGTTTTCCTTTCAAGTGTTTTTGCATATTGTGGTGGATTTGATTCTATTTATCATATGATAGTGGTTTAATTGCTGCTATTATAATACAGAGAGAGTTTTAGCTGCAAGTAATCCAAGTTCCCAAAAGAGCAGACCCCACACATTGTTTGCCAGTGGTCCTCCTACTCTTCCAAGCATTCCTCAGGCCAATGGCACAGTCGGTGCACCACCTCTGCGCCCATTTGTTAATGGAGCTGTTCCTCCAGGCCCAATTCCAGCACTCCGCCCTCCACCAGCATCAAATGCAGCCTTCCAATCAATGCAGGTTGCTGGACAACCAGCTTGGCAGGGTCAGCCACCGCAGCCAGGTCAAACAATGCCACCTCCAGTAATGGCTCCACATCAAATGCAGTTCAGGCCACCTCCAAACATGCCACCACCCCCTCCCCAGGCAGTTCCAGTCCCCCTCCCAAGGCCGCCTCCACAGCAAATGGGAATGGGAGTCCAACCTCCACAACTTTGGCGGCACCCACCACCTCCACAGCATTTGGCTGGGGGACCCCCTATGCAACAAATGTTGATGCAGCCACCTCCCCCACCCAATGTACCCCCACCACCACGAAGTTGAAGATTAGGGTAATTATTTATAAAGCTGTCTATAAACCAGCTGTTGTCTAATGTTTTTTGAATCATGTATTGTTTATTAATTAGGACAATAGAGATGGTAATATAAACTGGTTTTTAACTAATGCAACAAACATCCTTAAATTGACTGACATGAAGGGGTGTTTTGTTTTTGAAAATCAACTTATAGATTATGCAAAATGCAAGGCTAGTCTTATGTAGGTTACAGATTATCAAATCATATAGCTCTTTGCTTTCATTTCTTCTCTCTTTTTCTGTATGGAAGCTTCATTTGTGTAGTTTCAATTCTACTGAAAAATGATTTTTGAATATACAGACAACTGATGGAGGAGATTAAATTAATAGATCTGTTTGTATGTTATTTATCCTCTTTTCAGGGGGGCAAGTGCCGTCATTGCCAAGATATTTACATATTTTTAAATGATTGCTGATAGACTGTATCATGTTTGGATTCGCACCCTTTCATGTTAAGATGAAAATGATGGATCATATTAACATAATTTTAACTGTTAAACACAAAATATATATATATATATATTTTTTTATATTTATTTATTACATTATAGCTATCCACTCTCCAGAATTCAGAAATTTTAAATTTTAATTTTAAAAGAAATCTAAATTTTTTATTTTATAATAAATGATAGAGATTGTGTTAACATGATCCATCACTTTAATTTTATTTTATCCATCATTATCGTGATAGTATCATGGACTTTTCACTTAAGTATTCACAAATGAAGATGATTATTTTATCTTATCATTATCCTCATAGAATGTTTCCATTGATCCAATGTTCTTCACTAATGAATATCCTGACAGTATGTGGTCATTCAATGTTCTTGGTGCCCAAACAATCATTCTACGTTGGTACAACGAAGCCACTGGTTTCCAATGAAATATCCTACAATCTTCAAAATGATTTATTTTCCTCAATTCAAAAGAATTAAATTTTATTAATGATACCTTTCCAAATTTGAAAATTGGCAAAATAAAATTTAATTACATTGAATACTTGAAAATTTTGAGTTTTTCAAAACAGGCTAAACCATTTATAGAAAAAAAAATATATTAAAGCAAAAAATTAGGTGACAGATTGATATTATTTCTATTTGTGATTTTTAGTTTTTATTTTTTATACTATAAAAAAAAATTTATTTTGGAAAATAAATTGATGAATTAAAAAAATTACTTTTTATGATTTTCTGTTGCTGCGAAAACCTGTTTTTCTATTTTAAATCATTAAATAATGAAAATAAAATATATTTTAATTATTTTTTTTTCAAATTTGATAAACAAAAACAAAAAATCTAACAACTCAATATAAATAAAAAAATCTAAGTTATTTATTTTTAGATCTTTTTGTAAGATTATAGACTTTTATCAAAAGGAAGAACTATTAATTTATATAGATCTATATTTAGAAAAATTATTTCACTGTTATTTATCAATTTATAAAATATTAAAAAAAATAAAATTTATAAAAAATTAAGAGGCCATACACCTCCACATTAAGAAAATTTTTTAGATAAACTTAATTCACTTATTAGATTACGAAATATCAATAATAATAATATATGTTAAATAATAATTATTTCATGAGAGGAATATAATAATTAATTATATAAATTATAAAATATGTATTATAATTAATAAACTGATATATTATATCATTATTAATTAATTCATAACTGATTCCCTAAATAATATAATAATACAACATCAAAGTAAGGCTTTCTTCTTTCTTTATTTATGTTTTAAAAGAAATTGGTATGAAAAATAAACTTGATAAAGAAAAGACATATATAACATTTTTTTCTTTGAACTGGAATGCGATTGAGACTTAAATTTATATAATTTTATAGCTCTAAAAACTATTACAGGTATCACTAACTCAAAGTTGATTAGCCATAATAGCACTTTTAACGGAGATCCACGAAATTAAGTGTTTTTCTATTTTGTATTTTTAGTATTGTTTATTTTATTTATTTAATTTTGGTAAGAAATTTATTTTTAAATGTTATTTAAGATATTATATTAGTTTTGATTTGTTTTCTATTTAAGTTAGTTTTTATTCTTTTCTTTATTTATGTAAATTAAGTTAGTTTTTATTCTTTTCTTTATTTATGTAAATTTAGTGATTTATTTCTTTTTCGGAATAAATTACCATATTAAACTCTTAAGGTTTTTTAAAAGTTATTTCTTATATATAGTCATATAAACTTTAGAGTAAAGGAAACTTTTGATTTAAATTAAAATAACATTTCTGTTTGAAAATTATTTTTTTCAATTTTCGATATTTTTTTGAATCAACGAACTTTAATACCTATTAGTTTGGTATTCATTTAGAATCAATAGACTTTTAGAAAGCTTCCGCTACGTCAGTTGGTATCAGATCTTGTGTTCGTTCCTTGAAAACCATGTCATTAAGGAGAGGACGCCATATTGTACCTGTATAGTATGTTTATTATCATGACACAATAACTCAGATGATTCAACATATTATGAACTATATGGAAGAAAGTATGACATAAATGATAAAAAAGTTAATCCAACAGATGAATGAGCTTTTAAGAGATCAAATATTTAATTTTCATATCTCAGAAATAATGTCAAATGTTAATTGGGATTTATTTCAAGTATTTGATGATTATTCTGATGAAAAAATATTATTATCTATAATGATAGTTCCATCATCTATTGAGAATCATAATAATATCGGGGAATCGTAATATATCGCAACACTAATTCACAAGAATGAAAAATATTATTATGAAGATCTATTCTCAATTAATCTTTTTATAACATCTGGTTCTCAATTTATAAAAAAAAAAAAATTGAAACTTATATTGAAAGTCATTGGACAGATTGGATGGGAACCATAAGAAAAATTGGAAAGTTTCACACTCTTGATGAGTATTTTACAAACATATGCGTTCAATATATATTTCTTTTTTCTAAAATTTCTTTTGATAATGGTATAGCTGCAATTTCGAGGTCGACTTTTCTCTATCCAAGAGAGAATAATGGAGATCAACAAGATTTGGTATTTTTTCATATTTATATTTTATATTTTTAGTATTTTATATTTTTCTTATTTAATTTTGGTAGAAAGCTTGTTTTAGATGTTATTTAAGATATTATATTTGTTTTGATTTGTTTTCTATTTAAGTTAGTTTTGATTATTTTCCTTTTTTATGTAAATTTGGTGATTTGTTTCCTATTTAAGTTAGTTTTGATTCTTTTCCTTTTTTATGTAAATTTGGTAATTTGTTTCCTTTTCAGAATAAATTACCATATTAGACTCCTAGAATTTTTTGAAAGTTATTTTCTATATATAGTCATGTAAACCTTAGGGTAGAGGAAGCTTTTGATTTGAATTAAAATAACATTTATGTGTGAAAGTTGTTTCTTCTAATTTTCGGTATTCTTTTGAATCAACGAATTTTGATACTTATTAGTCTGGTATTCATTTAGAATCAACAGACTCTTAGAAGGTTTCCATTACATCAACTTTCCTCTCAAAGTAAATATGGAAAAAAAAAAAAAAATAAAGAACTTGGGCCACTCTATATTAAGCACGTGTCCATAGCTTTGGTCAAAACCATGTAGCCTTTTTCTGTTGCTTTCTTTCTCCCTTACAAACTGTCCAAAATGGAAAAAAAGAAATTATTTCCAAATTTCAATTTGGAAAATAAAAAGTTAGAAAATTAAGAAAAGGAAAAGAAAATTAGAAAATAGAAATAGAAAATGTTTTCTACAACTATACGAGGCATAAATGATGCAAAATCTCTTAGGTTTTGTTTGGTGCACTAGTTGTGCAGAGTAAATGAAAAGAAATTAAATAAGAGAAATGAAGATAAAATAAAAGAATTTGAACTTATTTTATGTTGTTTGGATCTTTTATTTGGATAGGAAAGAAATATAAATTCATTTCCAAAATATTTACACTTTTAACCTTATCAAAAGAAAAGTAATGAGGAATAAAAATGATATTTTTTTAATTTATGTTAAACATACTTTGAAATTTCTTATTTATCTCTGTTTCTCTCTAAAATAGAGAGAAATTTTATTCTCCTAAAACTTTAATGAGGAAATCACATTTCTTCTCATTTCTTTTCTTTTCTTTTCTTTCTCCTTTTAGGTAACCAAATGAAGGAAAATCCTTCAATTTCTTTTTTTTTTCTTTTTTTTTTTCTCTCCATTTCTCTCAAAACAAATATAGCCTTACTCTATACCTCTTTGTCTCCAAACCTTATGCTTTTCTTGTTTTCCAAACAAACACCATTTTTCTTTCAATCCCTCCTCGCATGTCCAATTCTGTAAAAATAAACCCTAACTTTGTTCATAGAAAGAGGATTGAGAGAAATTTTTAGAAATCGTATTATGAATTGTTCTGATTCATTACTGTAATATCTGCTATTTTGAAATGTATTTATTGATTTTTGTATGTTTGGAGAATTTTAAATTTTAAATGAGAATATTGAGGATTTCAGAAAACTTTTATTTTGATTGCAGCAGAATTCAGTGTTGATCATTACTTGCTCTTAAAGACATAATTTGGTAAAGTGTAAAACATAAAAGTTATTAATTTATGTCTTAGCTATAATTTTGTAAAATGTTTTGATAAAATTCTGTGTATGTGATGAGTTGTGTCTATTTGAGCAAGGCTGGTCTGGTTGAGAATTTCTATAGGGATGCAGTGTCTGTTTGAAATTATTGAAAATGACTGAGACAGAATTAACTGGAGTGGTAAACATGAAAAATGTTCCTTTGTATGTTGAGATATTGACTGTAAAATTTCAGAATTTTTGGATAAGTATATATCGGTGAAGAGTAATTTGTATCAAGGTTGTTCGGTCAGACTTTGAGGCAGGAGTCTGGGTGACTTTTGGAGAGTCACTACGGGTTGTGTGTGGGTTAGTTTAATTTGAAATTTTGATATGTTGTGTTCCTGCCTGTTGATTGTAAGTAACAAGAATAATTGATAAGTTTGGATATTTATAGCTCATTTGCGAGCTGGCTGAGTGAGAGATGTTCAGACAGGAGTTTAACTTAGGAGTATTTGTTGTGGAGAGCCAGCCTGATGCGAGAAGGCATTTTACGGACTGAAAATGCGAGGTGGTGTGATGACGAAGTAGCGTAGTGAGTGTGCCGAGGTGGCAAAGGCGAAGAGCTTAGGCGAAGGGGAGTTAACGAAGAGGCATTATCCGAAGAGGCATTATGCGAGGAGGCATTGTGCGAAGAGAGAATGTGCGAAGTGGCAGATAGTGAAGGAGAGAAGAAGCGAAGAGGCGAAGAAGCATTGTCGAGGTGACATATGCGAGGAGAGTTTGGCGAGGCAGCATACGCGAAGTAGCATATGCGAACTGGAACGTGCGAGGTAGCATTGCCGGAACAAGATTGGCGAGCTGGGAGTGCGAAGTGGGATTGGCGAGCTGGTTTGGCGAGGTAGCTTTGCCGAGACAGGTTTGGCGAGGCGAGCTGGCTAGCGTGTTTCTGGGCAGAAGTCTATTTTACCCCCAGTAACCCAGTAGCGATTTCACGATTTTCTTTCTTTCTTCCTTTGGCAATTTCAGTCTTCTTCTCAAATTTGTTTCATATTTTATTCTAAGGCATTAAAGTTTAGATTAATGTAATAGACTTCTAGATTAGTCTATATTAAGGCAGAATCGTCAATTTGAGCTGTATTTTGTAGAAAACTCAGTTTGAAGGAAATAAGGTAAATTTTCTTCCTAAGTTATTTTCTTTGGATTTATTTAAGTCTATGAGTTAGGATAATTAATTTTGGGTATATAGAATTTATTGCTAGTGATCTGAAGAAATTAATGGTAATTAATGTGGGAGAAATTTTGGAGGTTGAACTGCTGTGAACAGTAACTCCGAAATTTAATGTGAAATTTAATGCAGTTTTCTTTAGAGAGATTAATGAAATTATTGTTGGAAATTAAGAATAGAGATT
>CANXYC010016357.1:0-24135 GCA_948193065.1 Aleurites moluccanus | reverse complement strand
ATAAAATATATATATATATATATATATATAATATATATATATATATATATATATATATATATATATATATATATATATATATATATATATATATATATATCATAATACATATGCAATACTATAAGAAACATAAACACACATAAAAACATGCCACTCCTTATATTATAGTACCATAGAACCTCTATACTGTATAAATATTTACATATAATTTTGAGACTGGAATATTACATGTATCAAAATTCCACGGCGAGGATAGAAGGTGCCAATGGAATTCGTGCCTCACTGCAGACCTAAAAATCATAAACCACTAAGGGGGTGAATATAAAATACTCAGTGAAATCCATATGTATAAAAATGAAATAGATGATCATGATACCATATTTGCCCATATATGGCCTGTAGAATCAATATGAGATAACAAATAAAGAATATAACAAGTATCCATATGTTTGTCCATATATATATAAGAATCCATATAATATCTATATAATATTCATATCAGTATTCATATATGTATCCATATAAGTATCTAGTGTATTAGCCAACACACATACGATATAACAGGATTTGGATCATGTTAAAGTGCAATTGCACTATCTGTAATTTAATACACCAGCACTATCATAAAGTGCACCATCCACTTCACATAAGGGGGATCAACCCTTAGGACTAGATAATATAACATCCCTCCCTAACAAGGGTCCCAGAAACACCCGTGTGCACACAGTCGAAATAGCTCTATTATAATATCATATGGGTGTGTCTCTATATAACAGTAAATATAGCATAATTATATCTCATATAGCTGTAGAATAATAAAATATATGTATATAAAGAATAAGAGAACAAATTTGGAAGATGTCAAAAAAATGCCCAGCGGGGCCCAGTTGCGCTGCCGCAACTGACACTCGCCGTTACGGGTCCGTTTTGGGATTTTTGAGAAGTTTCTGGTTAACTATGTTACCAAGGGATTTAGGTGGACCATGAGGTACCATTTTAAAGCTTGGGACAAAACTAGAAGATTGGGCCAAGTGTGGCTCAATTGGCTTTCTGGATTTCATTTTATAGACAACCAAAGTTTAGGTCATTTTAGGTCATTTCAATAGGCTTATTTACGGGCCAATATACACTGTAAGTACTATAAGATGGAAAATGCTGGTTTATCAGTCCAAATGACTTTTCATATGATGTATGATGCAAATCATGCATGATTATACATATAGACTCACCTTTATCACAATTTATCCTTTATTGCCCCAATCCACTGTTCGAGCCCCTACTCGGCCAGCCGCTTAACACTCCGAGCTAGAGTAGTTGACGGTTCACCTATTTTCACATATAACACTTCGATAAGACTTTAAAACATCACAAAACATGTTATTCACATAAATAGACATCAAGCATACACTGTATGCATTATAAATCTTACTTTGCACAATTAACCCTATTTTTAATCCTTTATGCCATAAACACATTCTATTGCCATATTTCACTCATATTTCATATGTTCATCAATATTTTACTAAGTTAAGAACTCATATGTATTTGGTTCCACATTTCATATCAAACATACATCATATTCAAGTTTAGCTTCTAAGTACTTAAATTAAACATCTTTTACAAATCTAAACCTATACATTTCCATTACTTTTACCACTAAACCATATTCAAACTTTACCTTTCAAATTGCATCAACCTAACACATTAAACTAACAAACTCAATATTGTTTAACTTAAATGGAATTCATTCCATTCATTCATTTTTCAATACCAATTCATCAAATAACATACATATGCATCAATTGTATAACCTTTAACCATTTAAACCTATTAAACATCAAAGCACTAAACCATCATTCATCATCATCACATTCGGCCAAAATGGGATTCCATTGAAATGGAATTTTTTCCATCAATTAACCACTAATTCAATACATATGCATCAAATACACATCATTTGATCATTTAAACCTATAAAATATCAAAGTATAAAACCATTGTTCAAGCTTATATGGTTCGCCCTAAATGAAATTCCATCCAAATAAGTTTGTTTCAATCAAATGATCACTAATTCATGTTAAATACATCAAATACATATCATTTGAACAAAAAGATTCATCAAAACACTACTTTGATTCATATTTCTTCTTATTAGGGTTTGGTTTCCAATCTTTGAATTTCTTTCAACCTAAACACATTTTTGTTACTAATTAACATCAAATAACATCTTAAAAACATAATTAAACCAAAAGAATTAGAAAATCACTCACTTTTCAAATAGTTCTTCAAAATATTCAAAGCTTTAATTTGTCACTTTTTCTTATTTTTCCTTTAAATCTATGGATATAATTGTGTTTAAGATGATGGAATTAACAAGTTTCCATCAAAAAATGAAAGAAAAAAACAAATTTTGGCTTTGATTCAAGGTGGCTAAAACTTGTAATGGAGGAAAGAGAAAGTTTGAATGGTGACTAGATAAGGAAGATGAAGAATGATGAAGAGGTAGGAAAAATCAACTTTAAATATCAATGGTGCAATCCTATACTTTGAACTTATGGTAGAAATGGTGAAACCTAGCTATCCAATCATCCATTCCTTCATCTTTTCATCCAATGGTTTGATTTAAGTAAGCCTAAAATGTTACCATAGGATTGAATACACCATATAAGTCCATAATGCAAAGGAAAAGACTAAACTAACCCTAGTTCAAATGAAAATCCCTAATCGAGCAGTTTTGCCCGAGATTATTTTCTACCGGGTTTAATTCTCCAACAATTATTCATTTAAACATAATATCCTTATTTTCATGTCCTAATATTCTTTTCTACCTTCAAATATAATGTTAATTTTCATAAAACTCGAAAGGGGTGTGAAATGACCATTTTGCCCCCAGTTCATCAAAAACTCAAATTCTCCTAATTTCGTCCTAACAACCTTTAAACCTCTTTAACTCATATAATATATCATAAAACATGCACATATGTTCAATTTTATGCATAAACATACAATATCACACAACAATCAATTCAAGAAAAATTTCCCTTATGTGCCCCTTTATGGTTCAGGTTATAGGTTATAGGTGAGGTGTTACAATTCTAGATTATCTATCATGCACATATAAACATGCACATGCTAACATTCATCAAACAAACATGAACAAACACATATCTACTCTAACGTTCCAAGTATTGGGCATTACAAAAGTACTTAAATATTCTTAGGACATCACCTTCTACATTTTATCTTTCTTTTAAAGAATATCAAATCCTTCATTATCAATACATTAATTAGATACTCCCTCATCTACCTTAGGTAACTTTCGTACATTAGGTCATACCTATTTATATTTATTATCCATACCCTCCAAGTTACCTATATTTACAAAAATGTCACCCCTTATATCACCAATTCAATACTTATATGTAATATCCTAGGAAGCCTCATCTTGTATGTATGAATTGATTCTCAGTTTATGGTTTAAAAGCATTGCAATTATGAAAAATAATTTTAGAGACACAGTTAGAAAGCAAATGCAAAACTTTTTCCGGAAATCATCGGTGTCGAGAACAATGCCGGGAAAATAGCAGTCCGGCTAATTTAAGAATTTTTGATCCAAACCTAGGGGGATTAAATAAGTTAATTTTATGTGAAATTATGGTGAAAAGAAAGAGTTGAAAAATATTTTGGAACACTGAAAATGAGAGTAATGGCAAAATTGTAAATAAAGACAACTTTGAGGGTAATTTTAGAAATAAACAATCTGGGATCCAGAAATGACCCAGAACTATTTTTAATGATAGAATAACTTAAAATAAGGTATTTCACTCCCAACACTTGAAGTTGCACCTAATCAGAATAGTCAGAATAAATTACAGAAAGTTTTGAGGTCAAAAATATAAATAAGAAAAATTTTGGGCCAAAAGTATAATTAAATAAAGTTGTGGGATCCACCTTTTCTAGAAACCAGCCAAGGTGGCTGGCCATGATGTGGGGAAATGGATTTCTTGATAAAAAATGCTTAATTGATTTTTTAATTAATTAAATAGGTGCCAAATAAGCCAAATTCTAGAATTTTCTTTTATTTTTTTTATCTTCAATTTTTGTTGGCTTTTGGAAAAGATGAGAACTAATATTGGCTGCCATTTTTGGAGAGGGGAACCGAGATATGGAGGAGAGAAAAGTCAAAAAAATATACTTCCAACCTTTCCAAAGAAAATCAACCAAAAATAGATAGGAAATGGAAGAAAGTAGAAGATTTATAAAGAAAATATGATAGAAAATTAGTGTTCAAGCTTTATGGAGGAAGAAAGAAGATGGAATTTGAGAATTTAATCTAAGGTAATGATTCTAAAATTATCATTTTTAATTGTATTTAAGATTTATATAGCATGATTTGGCAAATAATTGAGGTAATCAAGTTAAAAATGTAAGGAATGAGTTAGAGTTTATATAGTTTTTGGAATCTATTTGATGGCAGTAATTTATGGCTATTATTCTGAAATTTTAAAGATTGAATTTGTGGATGTTTAAAACATTAAATTTGTATATAAATATGTTAATTAGATGTCTGTAAAAGTAATTTGTGAAATTCGAAGTGAGGAAAGAGTTATTGAGTAAAGACTGTGACTGACCTGGAATTAGGTTTTCTAGAAAATGCTACTGTATTTTTATTTTATATAATGATAGAGACAGAATTAGAAGAAGTTTTCAACATGAAAAGTGTTTATTAATTACTTATATATAGGAATATAAAAGGGTTTTGTAATTGGAATTGTGGTTTATGAGATATTAGGTCATAAATATAGACTGCCCATATTAACTATTTAACAAAACATAGGTTACAGAGTTGTATTAATATAAGGACCTTAAATTCTGAATTAGAGAAAGTGTTAAACATGAAAGATGATAATTTATGTGTGATATAAATGATTGTTAAATTATTTTGTAATTGGATGAGTATGAAATTTATTATAGTCATAGAAACAGGGCATGGTTGGATAGAGATTTCAGGACAATAATTTAAATTTGGAAATTCACTAATAATTATACAGTGATCCAAAAATTATGAAATTTGAATATGTTATAATTTTATATGTATATTTTCAATAGGAAAATGAATTATAGTAATTGGTTAAGTATTGATTGAGTTATTAGAAAATGAACAGAATCTGCCAGAATATGATTGCAGGCAGAATGCAGGGTAGCAGGGCATTTATAGGCCTAAGTTTAAATTAACACCATAAATTATGTAGTAATGATTTTAATGTGAAATTTGGATATGTTGGAAAATTATATGTTAAATTTAATTAGGAATAAGAATTGAATTAATTGGATAAGTGTAGAGAGAGATATGAGTAATAAAACACAGGCTGCCAGTAAGGTTCTTTATAGGCAAAATCCTAGTAACTTGAAAATTTGAGGAATTTTCTTTAATATAAGTATAAGTAATATAATTTTATGTTAAATAGTATATAAATTGAAATTAATTGGATATGTAGAGTCAAGAATAGATAAGATATGTGATGGGTACCTTAAGAGATAAGACAAAGAACCAAGGATAAAGGAAAAAGGGAAATGTACAAGTTATAAGCTGAGGTGAGTAATGTATACATCATTATGCATACTCATGCTTTGATTTGTTAACCCAATGAGTATGTTTTTTTCTTGATTAAATGCCACTTGTTATTATTGATCATTCTTTTATCTTCCTAAAGATTGAAATTTATCCATATTTATTGATTGCTATTGATATCGAAATGCCTATTGTGTACTGATTGATTGATGGATGCCATTGTTGCATAATGGTATCCCTTGTTATATTGACCCTTATGTGGTTTGACAGAGCTACCGATCCGACAGGGTAGTGAAAAATATTGTCAGTAATGTGCACATTGTATTACTAATGCCCTAGCTAGGAGGGGTTATGGTCCTGGCCATAAGGTCTGATCAGCCTTATGCTTACTGATACTGATATGTTACTGGAGACCTATATGGTCCATACGGATTACTGGAGATTTTATGATTTCTTTTCATACAGTCCATCCCTTTATCTGTCTTATCTACATGATACGAATATTGTTTACCTGATCATTAATTCCAAACTTATATCTTATTGCTTACCATTGATATTTTATTACCATATACTTATATCTCACATATAATGATGTATGCATGCTCACTGAGTATTTTATACTCACCAAATTGTGCTTTCTAATTTTTACAGGGATGAGGTGTCACAACCTAATTTTAGACTATGACTGTCCTAGGGTACGGGTAATGCCCAGACGACCAGTACCTCGAAGAACCCATTCTTTTACTTTAACTTTACTTTTACAAACTAATCATGTCATTAATAATCATTCATTAAAAATATGATACATTTTAGGTGGTAATTTTTTTTTTTTTTAAATCATCATAAGATTCTTTACAAAAAAAATTGATAGAGTTTCCTCTATAACTGTGTCTTAATCTTTCTGCGAGAACCTAAGAATTAACACTTTCAAATAAACATACATCCCCTTTTAACCTCCATTAATCAACTACAACTCAATAAACACTTCAATATTTACATTCACATCTCATATCAGATATATACATCATTTACATTCTCATATCAGATTTGGTTAATACTTTGATCACATTAAAACATTAAACTTTTAGCCAAACCAAGTCCTATATATATTATACCAAGGAACTTCTACGCACTGGACTAACGTTGTTACATACATTTGAAATCCAAGGCTGAAGATTATGTAGCCAATGGATATCTGCCTCACCGAGGTCCTAAAAACATTTAACAACTTTGGGGTGAGTATAAGATTATACTTAGTAAATCTAAATATATGAATATGCACTATTATTCATGAAAAGTCACATCTATCCATTAATGATCTGTAAGTAATAATATCTGATGATGGAATGGTGAAATACATATCATGAGCCATAATGCATATAATATAACAGGAATGAGTTATCTGTAATATATCATATATAATACTGTACTATTACTTCACTTCCCTTCCTTCACATTTCCATCCAATCACACCATTTCCAACCAATCACACCATGGCATAGAGAATTTCACCATCTCTAGCAAAGGTCAGAGCATATATACAAATATTTGTGTACACAGCCGATGGATTTACTCACTACACCATCGAAGTAGTCCTATTATAATATATTATATGCAGATTTCTCATATAGTATGAATATATCAATATTAAGTCTCAAATATGACTTTAATGGTGTTAAATAATATCATAAAGGTCAAATGAGCAATATAGCTTAATATGAAAATTTTGGTCTCTGGGGCCCAGTTGAGCCAGCACAACTGACACCCCTAAATTACGGGTCCGTTTTTCATTTTTCAAGCACTTTCTGGTTTGCCTTGAAATCAATATTTCCATAGCAATTTCTTTATACAAATCATAAATATATGTATATAATAAGCAATTAGGCTTGATTTCACATTAAAAAGCCTTTCAGAATAAATTTTATACAGAAACAAAGTTTAGGTCAGTTTCAAACATTTTGGCAGCTCTGTTTTAGGTCATTTTAGCAAAACTGCCCAAAAGTGGATCATTAATGGTTTTCAAGCAAGGATATTATTTCATATGCATAAATATGAACGAATAATGCATGAATCATATATATAGACTCACCTCAGACAAAACTTCCAAAATTCCCCAATAGGCCCGTGACTCGCCGTCTGCAACCCTAGCTCGGGAAGTCTCCCCTATATTAATTAAATCACTCCGGTAAGACTTATACTCAATACTTTCCACATCAAAACACATATCAAAGCATATCAACATACATAAGCACATATACTATACATTATAAACCCTATATTACACAATTGATACTTTCCATTCTTTTATGCATCAAATGCACTTCTATCATCATATTTCATTCACATTTCATATGTTCATCACTATAATGCTAAGTTAAGAACTTTCAAACACTTAGTTCATCTTATCATATCAAACATAATATGCTTTCCAAGTACTTATATCAATCAACATTTCCATTTTTGAACTTATACATTTCCATTACTTATACCATTGAACCATATTCAAACCTTACTTCTTCAATTGCATTAGCCTAACACATTAAACTAACAAAGTCCATACGGTTCCACCTAAAAAGAAATCATTCCATTCATTCATTTTTCAACACCAATCAATCATACAACATTTACATACATCAAATACATAACATTCATCCATATACACCTATTAAACATCAAAGTACAATTCATCATCCAAGCACCTCAAGTTTCAGCCCAAATGAAAAACTATCCAAATGATTTTCTTTCCATCAAATGATCACTAATTCATATTAAATACATCAAATACACATCATCCAAGCCTTTAAACTTATTAAACATTAAAACATCACACCATTACCCATCATCATCATTTCGACCATTCGAGTTTTTCATTCAAATGGATTTGTTTCCATTAATTAACCATTAATTCATATCATAAACATCAAATACAACTCATTTAAACAAAAACATCCATAAAAAATACTTTGATTCATATTTCTTCCTATTAGGGTTTCATTCCTTAATTTTTCTTCCAATCAAAACCTGTGTTTGCTACTAAATAACATCAAAGAACATCTTAAGAACCTAATTAAACCAAAAGAATGGTAAAATCAATCACTTACCAAAAGTTCTTCAAAAATTTCAAAGCTTTGATTCTTTGCTTTTTCTTGTTTTTCCTTAGAATCTAAAGCTATATTTATGTTTACAATGGTGGAATTAACTAGTTTCTATTAAGAAATAAAAGAAAATAACAATCTTTGGTGAAGATTCAAGGTGGCCGAAACTTAGCAATGATGAAGAGAGAAAATTTGGTTGGTGAATTGATAAAGAAGATGAAGAGATTGTAAAAATCAACCTAAATATCAATGGTGTGATCAAATACATTAAGCTTATGATAAAAATGGTGAAACCTAGCTATCCAACCATCCATTTCTTCATCTTTTCATCCAATGGTTTGATTTAGGTAAGCCTAACATGATACCATAAGCTTGCATACACCATATAAGTCCATATTTCAAAGGAAAAGACTAAATTGCCCTTAGTTTAAATTTGATCCTTATCCGAGCAGCTTTGCCCGGACTTATCTTCTACCGGGTTTAATTCTCCAATAAATTTTCAAATAAATATAATATCATCATTTTCATGTCCTAATATTCTTTTCTACCTTTAAATATCATGTTAATTTCCATAAAACTCGAAGGGGTGAAATGACCATTTTGCCCCCAATTCACCAAAAACTCAAATTTATCCGATTTCTTCCTAACAGCCTTTAAACCACTTTTACAAGTATAATACTTCCTAAAACATGCATATACATTCAATTCAAGCATAAACATGCATTAACACACAACTTTCAAACAAGGGACAAGTCTCCTAGGTTTACCCTTTATGGTTTAGGTTCTAAACTTTAACTGAAGTGTTATATTCTACCCCCCCTGCAATTAAATTCATCCTTGAATTTTCTTTAATGCAATAGGGTAGAATAAAAACCTGACTCATGAAAAAGGTAGGAGTATTTATGCCTCATCTCAGCCTTACTTTCCCAAGTACATTCTTCTACTGTTCTATTTCTCCATAAGACTTTTACCATAGGAATGCTCTTGTTGCGAAGCTGTCTAATTTGCTGATCAACAATCTCAACTGGTACCTCCTCATAAGCTAAATCTTCATTTATCTCTACATCCTGTAGCTGAAGAATATGGGATGGATCTGATACATATTTCCTCAACATAGAAATATGAAAAACTGGATGTACATGTCCCATATTTGGAGGTAGTGCCAATCTATAGGATACATTTCCTACCCTGACTAGAATCTCAAAAGGACCAATATATCTAAGTGACAATTTTCCTTTCTTCCCAAATCTCATAACTCCCTTCATTGGTGAAATTTTTAGGAATACATGGTCACCTACACTAAACTGCACATCCTTTCTCTTAGGATCAGCATAACTCTTTTGTCTACTGAAGGCAGTCTTAATTCTCTCTTTAATTATGGGCACTTTTTCTATTGTCTCTCTAATCAAATCAGGGCCCTCTAACTGCTTCTATCCAGGTTCTACCCAACATATTGGAGATCTGCACTTCTTTCCATACAGTGCCTCATATGGTGCCATATCAATAGTGGAGTGGTAACTGTTATTGTAAGCAAATTCTATTAGTGGTAGATAGTGATCCCAGCTGCCCCTATAATCCATTGCACAACGTCTCAACATATCTTCTAAGGTCTGAATAGTCCTCTCTAATTGTCTATGTGTTTGTGGATGAAATGCAGTAATGAGATGTAGCTTAGTACCCAATGCTTCCTGAAATTTCTGCCAAAATCTAAAAGTAAACTGAGTACCCCTATCAGAAATGATTACCAATGGTACACCATGTAGTCTGACAATCTTATCAACATATAATTGGGCATATTGAGCTGCTGTATAGGTGGTTTTTACTTCTAGAATATGAGCTGATTTAGTCAACCGATCCACTATTACCCAAATAGAATCATAGCCTTTTGTGTCTTTGGTAATCCAACCACAAAATCCATGGTTACCTATTCCCATTTCCATTCTGGCAATTGAATCTCCTGAAGTAAACCAGATGGCTTCTGATGCTCTATCTTAAACTGCTGACAGGCTAAACAAGTAGACACAAACTTGGCTATATCCCCTTTCATATTAGGCCACCAATTTCTTCAGATCAGGATACATCTTTGTCACTCCAGGATGAACAGTGTATGGAGCATAATGGATCTCCTCCATAATCTGCCTTCTTAACCCATCACAGTCAGGTACACATAATCTGTTATTACATTTCAATACATTATCCTTAACTGTAAACTCAAGAGCCTTACCTTATCTAACTAACTCGATAATCTTCATTAGCTGTGAATCTTTGCTCTGGGAATTCTTTATTTCATCCAATAACAATGGTTTAACCTGAAATTGTGCTATCAACACCTGTTCCTGCCGTTGTAACTCAAAATCCAGGGTTAATCCCATTGCTACCAATTCCCTAAATTCCTGCACTAGAGGCTTCTCTGCAACTGTTACATATGCTAAACTACCCATAGATTTTCTGCTAAGTGCATCTGCTACTAAATTAGCCTTTCCTTGGTGATATAAAATTTGACAATCATAATCTTTTAGTAATTCAACCCATCGCCTCTGTCTCAAATTTAGTTATTTTTGCTATAGTAGATATTGAAGACTCTTATGATCTATATATATTTCACATTTCACCCTATAAAGATAATGTCTCCAAATCTTCAAAGCAAATATCACTGCTGCCATCTCCAAATCATGGGTAGGATAATTCACTTCATGTTTCTTCAACTGTCGTGAAGCATAAGCAATTACTTTCCTATCCTGCATCAGCACACATCCCAAGCCAACTCTAGATGCATCATAGTATATAGCAAATGTACTAGTCTCTGTCAACACTGGAGCAGTAGTCAAACATATCTTAAGAGTCTGAAAACTTTTCTCATCATTTTCACTCTAATGAAATTTCTCCTGTTTTCGAGTCAACCTGGTTAATGGAGCAACTATCTTTGAAAAATCTTTAACAAATCTTCTGTAATACCCAACTAATCCCATAAAACTCCTCACCTCAGTCACTATAGTGGGTCGTGGACAATTAGCTGTTGCTTCCACTTTCTGAGGATCAACTTTAATGCCATCTTTACTAATAACATGTCCTAGAAATGCTACCTCAGTCAACCAGAAATCACATTTAGAAAATTTGGCATATAATTGATGCTCCCACAAAAATCTGCAATGTGATCCTAAGATGTTCTTCATGCTCCTCCTTACCCTTAGAATAGATAAGAATATCATCAATCAAGACAATGATAAACTTATCCAAATAGGTCTTGAACACTCTGTTCATCAGATCCATAAAAGCTGCAGGTGCATTAGTCAACCCAAATGGTAACCAGGAATTCATAATGTCCATATCTGGTTCTGAAAGCAGTCTTTGAAACATTCTCCTTCTTAATGTTCAACTGATGGTACCCTGATCTCAAATCAATCTTGAAGAAATAATAGGCTCCCTGTAACTGATCAAACAGATCATCTATTCTGGGCAAAGGATATCTATTCTTCACTGTCACCTTGTTTAGTTGTCTGTAGTTAATGCACATCCTTAATGTCCATATTTCTTCTTTACAAACAACACTGGAGCTCCCCAAGATGAACTACTAGGTCTGATAAACCCCTTGTCAAGCAATTCCTATAACTGTACTTTTAACTCTTTCAATTCTGGCGGTGCCATTCTGTATGGAGGAATGGATATCGGATCTGTACCAGGATATACTTCAATCTCAAATTATATCTCCCTTTCTGGTGGCAATCCAGGAAGATCTGTAGGAAAAAATTTGAAAACTCCTATACTACTAGAATATGCTCCAACTCCTTAGATACCTTTGTAGTATCCACTACTGATGCCAAATAAGCAATGCACCCTTTCCTTAACAATCTTTGTGCCTGAATGGCTGAGATAAGCCCTGACATTTTCTTATTTTTCTCTCCTAAAAAATAAACTTTTCCTGCCCATCCAGTCTAAATTCTACTTGTTTCAAAGAATAATCAATAATGGCTCTATATGCAGTTAACCAGTCCATATCCAAAATCACATCAAATTCCAGTACTGGTAACTCAATCAAGTCTGCAAGTAACTCTCTACCAGCTATCGTCACAGGACAACTTCTATATCTATGACTCACAACTATATTCTCTCCCAATGGTGTAGCTACCTCTAATGGCATCAATAATGGTTCCCTAATTAACCCCATTTTCCTCGCAAACACAGAAGACACAAAAGAGTGTGTGGCACCAGAATCAAATAATGTGTATGCCTTAATATCATAAATAGGAACCATACCTACTACAGTGTCATGTAACCCCTGGGCCTACTGTGGAGTCATAACAAAAACTCTCCCCTTACCGCGTCCTACTGGTGGTTGTGCTGCTGGCTAACCCTGTCCTATTGGTCTACCTTTACCAGCTCCTCCTCTACTCATCTGTACAGCAGGCTGAGATACTACTGAACTAGCCTGCTGTGGAACTCTTATAGGACACTCTCTCAAATAATGGCCAAACTTCCCACATTTAAAATATGTCTCTGCTCTAGCTCTACATTCTCTAGCATGTCTCCTTCCACAGTGCTCACATAGAGGTATCTCTGTAATCTGCTGCACTGGTCTGTTGGATCCTCTAGAATATGCTGAGGTAGATGGTCATATCCTGCCTCCTCTAGAATAATCCCTCCTCTGACTCTATACTAAGGGTGTCTAAAACTGCCTCTAAGTAGGCCTAACCATACCAGTCTGAGATGATCCCTCTCTATATTTAGGGAACTCTCCTCCTTTACTCCTCTTTCTCAAATCTTTCTCTGACCTTTCTTCTTTATATTTGATGTCCATTTGTGCAGCTACATCAATAATCTGTCCCAGAGAAGTATACTGTCCAGCTAATAGTATCTTATGTAGTGAAGCATGCAGGCCTCTTCTAAAATGACCAATCAAGTCTGCCTCTGTGGGTGCTATCTGTCTGGCATACTTACTCAACCTCCTGAACTCTCTAGCATAATTAGTGACACTAAGATTCCCCTGTTTTAGCTGTTCAAATCTCATAATATTCCTGTCCCTGATTCCTACTGGTAGAAATTCATCCATTAACTTCTATTTAATTTTTTCCCAGGTGATCGGGTCATTACCATGAATGTTAGCATCAATATGCTCATCAAACCATATAGAAGCATCCCCCCACAAATAGCAAACCTACCAATTCAATAATCCTAGCATCTGAACATGGTATCTTCCTAACAACCCTATCCACCCTCTCAATGAAATCACTGGGGTCTATACCATATTCCCTAGAATAAGTAGGTAATTGTAGCTTCAAAAACTCTGAAATACTGAAACCACCCTCAGGTATAATTCTATGGTTTCTTACCCTTCTTTGCTCAACTGGTACCCTCTCTGGTGCTAGTAGTATCTCAGGCTGTATAACAGGCTAAACAGGTGGTGGAGGTGGTTATGGCACTGCTGTTGCCTGTGCTGCTATATGTGCCTCTAACATTTGCATCATTTCTTGATTTCTCCTTAACATTTACTGCCCAAAATCTTACATTTCCTGTCTCAATGCAGTCTCCCCAATACTACACCCCTCTGTACATTGCCGTTATCTAGGTGGTTCAGGACTAATCCTCTCTGCCTGTACAGAAGTATCAGTGCCTACCTCAGGCTCTCCACTATATGCTCTATGCTCACCCTCCAACTCAGGTATATCACCCCTATTCAGACTTCTCAACATCTGGATATATTTAAACAAGCCAACAATTTACATAACATAAAGGAATATTCATACTACAGATTCGCAGAATTTAAAACAACGAAGATAACATCTAACTTAGATGATACACGAATTCCTATGTTCCTTGGTATATACTCTATTACTAACATATAACATTACAGGCTTACTAGAACTAGGCTTTAATACCAACTTTGTCATAGCCTAATTTTAGACAATGACGGTCCTAGGGTACGGGTAATGCCAAGGTGACCAGTACCTCGAAGAACCCATTCTTTCACTTTAACTTTACTTTTACAAACTAATCATGTCATTAATAATCATTCCTTAAACATATGATACATTTTAGGTGGTAATTTTTTTTTAAATCATCATAAGATTATTTACAGAAAAATTGACAGAGTTTCCTCTATAACTCTGACTTAATCTTTCCGCAAGAACCTAAGAATTAACACTTCCAAATAAACATATATCCCCTTCTAACCTCCATTAATCAACCACAACTCAATAAACACTTCAATATTTACATTCACATCTCATATCAGATATATACATCATTTACATTCTCATATCAGATTTGGTTAATACTTTGATCACATTAAAACATTAAACTCTTAGCCAAACCAAACCCTATATACATTATACCTAGGAATTTCTATACACTGGAGTAACCTTATTACATACATTTCAAATCCAAGGCTGAAGCTGATGTCGCCAATGGATATCTGCCTCATCGAGGTCCTGAAAATATTTAACAATTTTGGGGTGAGTATAAGATTATACTCAGTGAATCTAAATATATGACTATGCACTATTATTCATGAAAAGTCACATTTATCCATTAATGATCTGTAAGTAATAATATCTGATGATGGAATGGTGAAATACATATCATGAACCATAATACATATAATATAACAGGAATGAGTTATCTGTAACATATCATATATAACACTGTACTTTTACTTCATTTCCCTTCCTTCACATTTCCATCCAATCACACCATAGCATAGAGAATTTCATCCTCTCTAGCAAAGGTCAGAGCATATAAATACATATATCTGTGTACATAGCCGATGGATTTACTCACTATACCGTTGAAGTAGTCCTATTATAATATATTATATGCAAATGTCTCATATAGTATGAATATATCAATATTAAGTCTCAAATGTGACTTTAATGGTGTTAAATAATATCATAAAGGTCAAAGGAGCAATATAGCTCAATATAAAATTTTTGGTCTCTTGGGCCCAGTTGCGCCAGCGCAACTGACACCCCTAAATTACAGGTCTGTTTCTCATTTTTCTGGCACTTTCTGATTTGCCTTGAAATCAATATTTCCATGGCAATTTCTTTATACAGATCATAAATATATGTATATAATAAGCAATTAGGCTTGATTTGACATCAAAAAGCCTTTCAGAATAAATTTTATATAGAAACAAAGTTTAGGTCAGTTTCAAACAATTCGGCAGCTCTGTTTTAGGTCATTTTAGCAAAACTGCCCAAAAGTGGATCATTAATGGTTTTCAAGGAAGGATATTATTTCATATGCATAAATGCATGACTTATGAATGGATAATGCATGAATCATATATATAGACTCACCTCAGACAAAACTTCCAAAATTTTCCAACAGGCCTAGTCAGCCCGTGACTCGCCGTCTGCAGCTCTAGCTCAGGAAGTCTCTCTTATATTAATTAAATCACTCCGGTAAGACTTATACTCAATACTTTCCACATCAAAACACATATCAAAGCACATCAACATACATAAGCACATATACTATACATTATAAGCCCTATATTACAGAATTGACACTTTCCATTCTTTTATGCATCAAATGCACTTCTATCATCATATTTCATTCTCATTTCATATGTTCATCACTATAATGCTAAGTTAAGAACTTTCAAACACTTAGTTCATCTTATCATATCAAACATACACCAATTTCCAAATATGCTTTTCTAGTACTTATATTAATCAACATTTCCATTTTTGAACTTATACATTTCCATTACTTATACCATTGAACCATATTCAAACCTTACTTCTTCAATTGCATTAGCCTAACACATTAAACTAACAAAGTCCATATGGTTCCACCTAAATGGAAATCATTCCATTCATCCAATTTTCAACACCAATCAATCATACAACATTTATATACATCAAATACATAACATTCATCCATATACACCTATTAAACATCAAAGTATAATTTTATCATCCAAGCACCTCAAATTTTGGCCCAAATGAAAAACTATCCAAATGATTTTCTTTCCATCAAATGATCATTAATTCATATTAAATACATCAAATACACATCATTCAAGTCTTTAAACCTATTAAACATCAAAACATCACACTATTACCCATCATCATCATTTCAGCCATTCTAGTTTGCCATTCAAATGGATTTGTTTCCATTAATTAACCATTAATTCATATCATACACATCAAATACAACTCATTTAAACAAAAACATCCATCAAAATCATAGTTTGATTCATATTTCTTCCTATTAGGGTTTCATTCCAACTTTTGATTTTTCTTCTAATCAAAACATGTTTTTGCTACTAAATAATATCAAAGAACAACTTAAGAACCTAATTAAACCAAAAGAATGGTAAAATCAATCACTTACCAAAAGTTCTTCAAAAATTTCAAAGCTTTGATTCTTTGCTTTTTCTTGTTTTTCCTTAGAATCTAAAGCTATATTTATGTTTATAATGGTGGAATTAACTAGTTTCTATCAAGAAATGAAAGAAAACAACAATCTTTGGTGAAGATTTAAGGTGGCCGAAACTTAGAAATGGTGGAGAGAGAAAATTTGGTTGGTGAATTGATAAGGGAGATGAAGAGGTTGTAAAAATCAACCTAAATATCAATGGTGTGATCAATTATATTAAGCTTATGATAAAAATGGTGAAACGTAGCTATCCAACCATCCATTTCTTCATCTTTTCATCCAATGGTTTGATTTAGGTAAGACTAACATGATACCATAATCTTTCATACACCATATAAGTCCATATTTCAAAGGAAAAGACTAAATTGCCCTTAGTTCAAATTTGATCCTTATCCGAGCAGTTTTGCCCGGACTTATCTTCTACCGGGTTTAATTCTCCAACAAATCTTCAAATAAATATAATATCATCATTTTCATTTCCTAATATTCTTTTCTACCTTTAAATATCATGTTAATTTCCATAAAACTCGAAAGGGTTTGAAATGACTATTTTGCCCCCAGTTCACCAAAAACTCAAATTTATCTGATTTCTTTCTAACAGCCTTTAAACCATTTTTACATATATAATACTTCCTAAAACATACATATACATTCAATTCAAGCATAAACATGCATTAACACACAACTTTCAAACAAGGGACAAATCTCCTAGGTTTACCCTTTATGGTTCAGGTTCTAAGCTTTAACTGAAGTGTTACAATAAAGAAAGCTTATTCCAAGTCAATTCCTTTTTCTGACTTGGAATATCAAGTACATCAAGGTAAAATATTATTCACTAAAGGTTATAAGTGTCCACGCATAGAGCTCCATAATACTGAGTATAATTAAATGATTGGGAACTATAATGATGTATGAACAGTGAAATATTTAATGTTACAGTGACATTCAAAATATAATGTGTAATGTATAATGATTGAAAAGGTCAATGATAATAAAGTGATAAAGACAATGACAGAGGTAAATAATAAAAAAAAATGAAATTTTCATGTTTTATAAAAGGAATTTAGAAGTGCCATGTGTGATTATTGATCTGTGAAGTTGATGGTATAAGATTGGCACATTATTAAGAGTGTAAAATAATTTTTAGTGCAGACTATGTAATTTTTGAGAGACCCGGTTTTGGGTCTGGAATAGTATTAAAATTTCAAAGGAAACTCTGGCAAATTTTCTGTAAAATTTATAAGAAATTAATGGGATTTAAGTATTAATTAATGAATTAATATTGATTGAATGATTGATGAATGGACTGTTTAATGGGTTCTATGGGTTTCCAGTGACCTTAAGTCTACCCGTACCCTAGGACCGTCGCAGTCCAAAAATGGGTCGTGATATTATATTTCATAATCAAATCAATTCATAATCCTTAAATATTTTATGCTTCATTAACATATACGTTAAATTTTCATAGTTGAATGGCAACAATTCCATCTATCTAATATTTAATAATATCATTTATACATCCTTTAATTCATTTTCTACACAACTATTCATATCTCCAATCTCTAAACCTTAATATCATTTATTCACTTCATTGTCTTAGTCATCTATCATCTCACATTCTCTAACATCTAATCATCCAATTACTCTAATTCTATATTCTTAATTATCATTGGTATTAAACATCCAATATGCATTTATAATATTTATATTCATGATATTTTACTAATTCTTTCTAACCTTTAAAATTTTTAAATCATTATACATATTGTTGACTACAATAAGAAAGACTTTCCTATTGTAATATCAAAATAAAAAGTGTTCCAATAAAATTCTCATAACATCATTGACTTGAATCTTCATCACATTATAATACTTGTCATATCCAACTTATCATTAACTTTTATTGAACAAGTCTTATGTTCTTATCTCCGTTAAGCTTATATATTTTTTTAATGAAAATCTAGGATATTACATAGCAATTTCAATGATGCTCAAAGGTCTTAAGAATCAAATTAATGAACATTTAGAAACAATAAAAAAATAAATTCACAATGTAGGTTTGGTCAATCAAAGATTCAAAGCCTAGAATTTCAATTAAATCATTTATTCACAATTCAAGCAAAGTAATATATAAGTACTCACCTTTAAATCAAAATTCCAAAAAGTCTTCATTTCTTCCCTTACCCTAAACAAAAAGGATTATCCAAGGTTTCATCATCTTTGTCCTTTCTCTTGTTAACTACAAAATTAATTAACATGAGTTTAATACTTAATCAACTTGAAAGTATCAAATTGAACTCTTAATTTTATCCTATAATGTACCTTGACAATCTCACTTGATTTATTAATTTATCTAGCTATAAATATCCAATTGTCCCAATTATTTTTCATAATTAAACTAGACATCTGAAGTTATAACATATCCAAAGATAATATTTTTCTAAGTACTACTCAATTTATAGTGGAATTTATAATCTTGACTTGCATCCTAGAATTTATTCTGCAAATTCCATCAGGGCAGTCACTACTGTTTTATTTGCAACTCAGTCTGTAGGTATCCAAATTCTATTTTGTTTTCACAGACATTTAGCTAAGACATAAGGAAAATTTTTTCATGTTTTGGTATTTTCCTGAATATTAATTTAAGGTCTTAAATATTAAAGAATTCAGTAGAGTTTTTTAGTGAAAATCCTAACCCGAGCCAGTCTTATTCAGTGACCTATATCTCTAAATACGTTTTAAATTTGACAAAACTTCCTTCTAGATATTTAATCTAAATATAATATCTACAACTTTAATCTTTTACATTTTATCAAATTCTGCCCCTAAGCCTATAGAAATCAAGATATAACATTTTATTCTATACTCTTCAAGTTTAGTTCTTTTACTATAACCTAACATTTTATGTTTCACAATTTCTTCACTAAATTAATCTACTCATTTTCTTTAATTAATCTACTAATTTCAGATCATATAACTCTAATTCATGCTCTATTTAATTAATTAAAATTAAATAAATAATTATTTGAGTAAATTTTGAATTATTTTTTTTTACCTTAGTGGAAACTTGAAGAACTTCTTTAATTCTACTTATTTTTCTTCACTCCTACAACTTCAATCACCAAAGTAAGTTTACTAAATGAGAATGATTTTTCCTAAGCTTAATCTAAAGAAATTTAGAGAGAAAGATGAAGGGGAGAGAAGAACGGGAGAGGGAGGGGGCCAGCCAAAAGGGAGCTTATCACAATTTTTTTTTCTTCTTTTCTTTTTATAGAATTTTTATTAATTTTAATAATTATTTTTTAGCATAAATATTTATTGATTTATGATGTCACCTTTCTTATGTAATAATTCCCTTCATTTTTTTATTTAATAATTTTTGTGGTGAATAAATTGCCAAGTTGCATAACTGAAATTTATAAAATAAAAAAATAATATTTTTTTATCTAAAACTCTCTAAATGGCATTCTCTGTTTGAGTCAAAATATTGATTTTGGATGCTAATATTTGATTAATTAGGCTTAATTAAACTTGGACTTGCTAATTATTGCAAACTTGCTATTTTTCCTAAGTTCATCTTTTTCACCTATCTTCCATTTGATCTTTAGGCACTTTCTTAAATCCATTTTTACTTGAAAATATTTTTAATTTACTTCTTATGTCTTATGGTGATGTAGGAAAAGAAATTTTGAAATCATAGTTCTATAGAATTTATTAAAAATAAAAGAATACGAGATGCACAAACTAGGTATCTCACCTAAGTTTACTTCCTTGTTTCTACTAATTCATTAGCTAATTTTAACTATTTTAATTCCAAATTAATTTTTCTATGTTACCTCATCATCTAATTACAATTTTTCTCTTTCAATTTTATTATAAAAATTTCCAAAATTTTTAGTAATTCTGCTACTAAGTAGTTATCCATTCTTAAATTTCCTAATTCCTTTTAAGCAAAATAATGGATATTACATAAACCATAAAGTGATTATTGAACATTGAACCTTTTACCATTGAATAACAACATTGTTTTGTGCCTAATTTATACTTTTTTATTAAATAACCATTATGAGATCCATGGCAAAAATGTCCAACCGATGGGGTAATTGGATAAAATACATCGACATTATGCACAATGACTTTCAATGATCTTCGGTTAGTGAGGGGTGATCCCAGCCATAAGGTTTGATCAACCTTATGAGTGAAAAAGTATGCTACCAGATTGTAGCCTCTGCTTATATTATTATTATTATTTTTCAATGACCCGATTTTTTATTTTGAATCTCCTAGTGATACCTTGCCATTGTTTTTATTGACTATTGATACCATTGTATTTATTGAACATCATAAGAATTGTTCCTTTTTTTATGTCATTGTTTCAAATGAAACCCTTAAATGATAATTGTTAATTTTATGTGTCATTGATATAATTAATATCATTAGCTTACCTTTACTTTGGTCAATCCACCATTATTTTTATTTGCTATTGTAATATAAACCAACACTATTCTTATGAGCTAGTCTTGAATATTTAGCCTCACAAGTGTAGTGATATATTTATTACTCACCCTGTGGTTGTTTATATATTTTTAGGAACACTATAGTTAAGATTTATTTCCTAAGATCTCTTCTTTTTCAAACTTGGGACATCAATCTGCAATGTAAAAATCATTTTGATTGTGTCATGTCCCAGTTTTTTGAACATGACGGTCATAGAATATAGGAATAACCTAAGGCTACCAACACCCGTATAACCCCCTATTACTATTCATATTCTACATCTATTATAATAATTCTATTATCAATATCATTCATTTATCTATCATCATCTATAAGCTAGCCTATATTTAATATTTTTCATACATTTTATATAACAATCTAAATTATCTATACATCACTTTTGTACATAACTAACTCATTTAATAATACAACCATGGAGCTTCTAGAGTTTACAAAAAAAATATAAATGTTGATAATTACATTATAAAAGATAAGCCGGTTCCATTGAAGAAGAAATCCTTAGAACCGCTCTACTCTTTACCTAAAAATTGTTTAACCACTAAAAGAGTGAGTATTAAAAATACTCAGCGAGTCAAATATATATTATTATATAGTAGGTTAGGTAGGTAACAATAGGTAAGTAATAAATAATGGTAGGTTTCATAAATAGCACACCAAATGCCTAATTTATAGATAAATAAAGGACAATTGTTGGTGGAACATTTAAGGTTAAACAATAAATTATATTGAAAAAAAAATCAAGTAGAATAAATGATTTAATGGAACTCATGGCATGTTAGTGTAGCAGATATAAATGGTATCGTCTCATACACATGTCACATATCAATCTCATTAATGTAGCATAAGGTGGATCAGGCCTTATCACTAGGACATTACCCCTTTCTAGCAAGGATTAAAATAGTCATTGTGCATAATGCCGATGATTTTTCCCTCACTACCCCATCAAAATAGTAGCTCTGCTATATTAACATATACAATAGGGAGAAGGAACTCATATAGATGCCAAATAGGTCATTGGAAATGCCATATCAACATAATATAGGCAATGGGAAACAAGGATAGTAACAGGAAAGTAATAGAAACAATAAGGCTCAATTAACAAGGAAATAGGCTCATCAGTATCTCATCAATCAATCAAAGTCAATATAATTCAATAAACAAGTTATAGATTCAATAATTGATATAACAAATGGCAAGAAACTCAAGTATGGGCTAGGTACAAAAGTGGTCATCAAAGGTTAGTTGCACTGGCGTAATTGGCTAGCCAATGTCGCCGGCGATGATGGCATTGGATTGGTAGGCCTATGAAAAATTCATAGAGACATTTCATTGAACACTTAGTGTGCACAACTTTAGGGTCATTTTGGTAGGATTTTGGTGCAAGTTTAACAAAGCCCAAAATTTTTATAGTAAGCTTATATTGCAATTAACACAATGGCAATATCAAACACATTTATAATCTAAGGAAAAGGTAAAAAAAAAAAAGGCTAAAATTTAAAAAAAAAATACAAAGGAATTTCAAAGGGGAGGTTTCGACCACTCAACTCAAAGCAAGAAAATAGCTTTCAACAATTCATCTAAGGTTTTATATATGTATAATAACATATATTCAACTCACCTCAATTGCTAATTTTGCCAAAATCCACAACTTGACTTTCAAAGTTCCAAGTAAGCATTTATGCCCAACTTTTCCATTTTCATTATCTTTTCCATTTCCTTTTTGTACTTAGAACTTGATTTCTTGTTGGAGTATTTGGTTAAAGTTGAAGAAAATGTTGGAGAAGGATTGCTTTGGTGAATTTGGCTAGTACAAAATGAAGAAGAAGATGGAGCAAAAATGGTAATTTCTAGTAGATTTAAGATATTTAGATGTGGGACCCATCAAATAGTGCATTTTTTATTTTGCCCTTGTATAGTTGTCTTATTTACGGTTATGCCACTCTTGATTTCTAACAATTTCAAGTATAGGAAAATTTTTATTACACTTTTAATCTTCCTTTAACTCATCAAATTTAATTCATCCTGAAATGGAATAAGCAATTTTATATATATTAGGGTTTATGAATGTAAATTTTGGGTTTATGGATGAAGTTTTAGGGTTTATGAAAATTTAAGGATAATTTAGTAAAGTATGAGATGAAAAATACATAATAATATATTTGATTTCAATAATATAAGTGGGGAGTTTCTTGGGTCATTTTTGTATGTTATTTCATTTAATATTGTATAGGGGTATGATTCTAAACTTAGATAGGAAATTTCCAATTTATTCCTGACTTTTCACTTATTTACAGTTTTGTTATTCTTTGGTTTTTCCATCACTTCAATTCACTTTTTCATTCTTTCTTCTTATCATCACTGTCACACCCCAACTCCAGTGGTACGACGGTCCTAGGGCAAGGGTAGGCTTAAGGCCACCATAAACCCGTAGAACTCACAAATCATGAATCTCATATACCATTCTATCAATTTCAACATCATACATTTTCATACAATGATTATTTCCATACGTATAATTTAATATCAATCATATATTTTCTATTATCATTTCATATATTTCTCTTGTTC